>CABFWB010005186.1:0-25324 GCA_902151455.1 Timema bartmani | reverse complement strand
ATATTATAGACTTAAACTGTGTTAATTTGCAGAACCTCTGTAAATTTTTTGTACATAAATTTTAGAGTAACTATGAATATTTACTATACTTCTTTATTATTTAAAGATGCCTTATTTGAATAATCTTCATTTGAATAATAATAATAATAATAATAATAATAATAATAATAATAATAATAATAATACAATGTGTGGAGCCCGCATGATTTATTTTTCATTCATAATATCCTTCTTAGAGGAAAACCGCTTTTCGATTTTTTAGATACTGCATTTCTCCATATAATTGTCACCATCGCATAATCGTCACACCCGCTTTTTTTTTCAGTTCAAAAATTGGTTTATAAAATTTCATTGCATAATCTTTGCACGATATAGTCTTGTTCGTCATCTCAATTTAAAAGATAAACAGAGGCAAGATACTTCCTCATTTCCATGAACCACTAAATATCTATAACTGTTGACCTTGACTGCACAGGTGTCTTAGGCAATGTGCACCTAGAATTTACAGCGCATGCGCATTGTTAGTAAGTATATTTCCTAAGGCCGAGTTGCATGATTTGTAGCAAAGGAAGGGGGCAGGCAGGTGAAGCTACAAGCGTAAGTCACATGATATGATAAGACTCGCATCTTCCTGTGCAAACTTAGCTAATGATTGTCTGCTTGCAATACATTAACATGCAAAGCTTTTTTTTTTTCCTTTGGGTGGATATAAAAACTATTCTGCATATCTCACTTGAGCTCTTGTAATGTCACAGGATGTCTACCATCCGGGAAAACTGGAATTAGCTGGGAATTTGAAGTGGTCAGGAAAAAACAGGAACAAGTCGGGAATTTGGTAAATTACAAAAAATATCCAGGAAAATGTTGTTTTACTCGAAATATAAAAATTAGTAAACTACAATGTGATTCAAACTTCTTTTTTTTAAGCTGTGTAATATATTTTATAATTCCTAGTACACTGTGTTAATACTAATTAAAAAAAACTGTTTATTTGAATTTTAAAACTTATCAATAAAAAAAGATTAACAAAAACATGGGGGGGGGGGGACGAACTTTTGAGTTGGGAATTCTAGGAAATGATCAGGGGAAAAGTCTGGAATTTCATTGGTCAAGTTGAGTAGGTCACAATATTCATGTTTTTATATATATCATTTGTTTAATTGTCAATTTTGGTTAAGTGTAAGAGAAAGCGGAAGTATTATTATATTATGTTCCCATCCCTATTTCCTGTAGTACCTTATTCCATATATAACGAACAATTTTTTATTTTGTAAGAAATAATACAAAATTCATTGATTGTTTGGATATGCAATAAAAAAAGAAATCCAGGTAGATTTATTATTTAGTTTTTAATGGATTATTGTTAAAGAATGTTGGTGTAAACTTAGTCCTTTTAATGGCTATTTGGAATAAAGCACTAGGCTAAATCGTGGTTAAAATTAGGAGGGATAGCCAGTAATATTACCTTGGTGATACTGGAGTAGAAATTGTGTAAATATAACACTAAAAAACACAAAAACACATTTTTAAGGACAAGCTTTCACTGTCACAAACAGTTTCATCAGGTCAAGAGAGTAGATTGATGCTCTTGGTTGGACTACAAGATTGACTGCCAACAGCAGACTATTTTTCAGTTATAATTTTTGCTTTATACAAATTATAATGTAGGTTCTTAAGAAATGTTTTTCAACTTGAATTTAACCTGATTTTTTTCCCAATACATGAGCCCCTGAGAATACAAGTGGTGTAAGTCACTTTTTTCATAATTGAGTTAGCAATCTAAGCATGTGAAGAATTATTCATTCTGTCAACAGGCAAAGTGGTGTAAGTCATAGTTTATATGTTTGCAGCTAGATTACACCACATGCTTGAACTTAACACACCACCGCATTTGTTGACAAAACAAGTGGCATAAGTAGTGATGTGCTCTGGTATTTAGCTGGTTTGGCTCAGATTTCTAAACTAAACATATTTAAGTCTGAACATTTTAAATTTTAAACTGGAACTCCGGGATATATTGTGGGGAGGAGGGGCATACAAGTAGAAAAAAAAATCAATAAATTATGACATCTCTTTTTTCAGGTAATTTACTTAAGAGAACACTTTGCATAAACAAATATCTCCAATAATAATCTCTTTACGCTACTCTTCAAGAGAAATAACTTATTTTAATAAAGATGTAGGACTATTAAAAATAAAGAACAATTATTTGAAATATGTTTTTATAAAACCAACATTTTACTAGCTATAAGCAAATATTTATAAATAGAGTTGATTTCCATGCTCTTTGATGGTATATGATGCGCTTTTTTCTTGAAGTTTCTTCAATAATGTTTATTGTTTAATTTAATTTATATAAAGTTTGTGCATTAATTTTTGTGGTGGAATGGAAAATTATTTTTATATTGAATTGCTTTTTGGTTTGTATATCGAAGTTTCGTACTTGGTCAGCAAGAAAGTTTTTGTGGTGCGATACGATTTCAGATTCAAGGTTATTTAACATTTTGTTATAATTTTGTGTAATGGAGATCGAAAATATCTTGGTAGATGGTATAGAGGTGCCTCAATGTGTTGTGTGTATGAACATTGATGGAGGATGTCTTTTTTACGTGTTTTCATATGCTGTGTTTGGCGCTGACCGTCTAGGCCATGAGCTGCGATACCAGATAGTAGACTATATATCTGAGAATTGCGACAGATTTCGGGTGTGTACCATGAACATTGGACAATTAGGGGAACAACTTTGTCGGCAAGGAGACATACTGTGTTGAAATGTCGAAGCTTAGCGCCTATGGTACCACCTCCGAGCTGGAGGCGGCAGGACAGATGTATCCCTGAAGGTTTGAGGTGTACCAGAATTGGCAATTATTAATAGATTTTGTGGAGCCTGGTGAGGGTGTAAGGAAGCTCAGGTTTACTGGTGATCTGTCCGGGGGTCACTTTGATGTGTACCAGACAATTGAAGAGCTGCAATTTTTCTCCCAGTTCATTCTACATCAACCCGACACTCCTTCATTGCAATGTCCCGATAATATTCCAAAGAAACAAAGTGGAAAAAATCGTCGTGCCAGGGTTACGAATACAATAAGAGACAAACAAATGTCTGAAGCTGCTGCTAAATACACTAAACAATGTCCAGAAGTTAATCTCGCTGCTGTTGCTGCATATTCACTGAAGCATCCAGAGGTTCATCAAGCTTCAGTGGCGAGAAATGATCCTTCTCATAAAAAGATAGCAACGCAGAATGTTCCATGGTCTAATAAAATAACTCCACTCTCACTTACAACCCTGACATCAGCTACGGGTCAGATAAGAACGTTGAGTTAGGAGCATTGGATACCATCTGTCAGTGGTGTAAAGCGAAGAAGTAGAAGGACGAGACCCTGGTATGACAGAGAGACGAAGTATGGTTACCTCCTCGTGGTGTCTCTCGGGTAACGCTAAGAACCATAACAGCTATCACATAATGTCTACCAGTATCACACTATTATATATATTTTAAAAAAATCTCTAACTTAATAAGCTACCAAAAATACGAAACCCGCGCGAAGCACAGGCTATTGGCTAGTCAATAATAAAAAGGAATATCCCCATTCAACATTGTTATGCAATCTCCTGGTAAAATATTAAAATAGCTTTATCTCAAACAAGCTGCTACAAGTAAAACTGAGCACTTAAACTTTTTTTTACTGCACCGCGAATGAAAAACCACCCTCAGTGCGCCTGACTAGGATCGAACCCCAACCTCCCTGTCATTAGAAGTACAGTCTATTGCAAGAGTAACACCTTAGGCTAGTGGTTCTCAAACTGTGTCGCATGCCAATATTTGGTGGGGTGCGCAAAAGGTTTTGAAATATGATTTTTTCTTTCTCACGATCTCTCGGCTAGTGAAAGTAAAAAAAATTTGAAGCCGAGATTTTGATGGATATTAAAGTTTCATGACCCAATGAAACAGAAAAAGTTGTTTTTGTGATGTTGTCAGTCTGTCTGTACATCAGCCTATAGCCGAAATAATTTTACCGATCAGGCTAAAACTTGGTAGCTAATGTTTTCATAAAGTTCCCCAAAGGAGTTTTTGAATTATATAGTTAACCTGAAGATAAAAGGTACCTAGTTTACTTAGGGCTAGAATACATAAAATCAATTTTCTTGAAATAGTAATGCTCATTTTCCAGTAAAAATAACTTTTAAGGTAGGCTACTTTACATAAGCAAACATTTCTAATTTTAATCATAGCTCTCTGTAACTATTTGAGATACATCGAAAAAATGTAGGACCTTTAAAAATATTTTTTTTTAATTTGAAATATATTGAATGACTTTTAGACCAAATGACTAGGCCTTCGGCCGCATTCCCCAAAATCCATCTAAATATTTGAACATAATGTAACTATCCATTTGCACTGCAATACGTCTTTAAGCTAGTTTTGAAAACTTGGGCGAAGGAAACATTCTTGCCTTTGTTAATGATCTTATCTTCTAGTCTTCTTCCCACAGGGGAATGGAATTTTACCCATTTAGAATGGTTACCATTCCAGTATTTCTCAAACAAGCAAACCTAATGAGAAACTGGAATTATATCCCAATTCTTATGCTAAAACTGACAGGACACTTTATCTTAATATTAGTCCACAAAGTTGATAACAGAGGGCAGAGTGAAAGCCATTAAAAATACTGGAATGGATACCATTCCAAATGGGTACAATTCCAATTTTGGTGGGTATAATTCCAGTTAGTGCAATTCCAATTTTTCAATAAGGTCGCTTGTTTGAGAAATACTGGAATGAATACCATTCAAAATGGGTACAATTCAGTAGTCTCCTTCCCACATGCACCGCTCTCACTCAAAACTCGATAAGCGGTCATTAAAGGCTGTATTTGGCTATCAACTATACGAACAGGTCTAATTGAATTTATTTATGTCGACATGACAGTTATTCAAGTCTATACCATATTTTTGTATATGATTTTTATAATCGACTTATAAACGTTAAATGGACCAACAGTGTATCTTTGGTCATGAATCATTTAAATAGGTTTCATTTTAACATACACAGTCGTTTTCTAGTGCTAGCTTTGGCTGTAAAGGATTGAGAAAATCTACTACTGGTTGAATCTCATTATTTATAGATGAAGATTAATATACAGGAAACTATAGCATAGAGTGTGCCTAAAATATCACATCATTATGCTATACTATCTGTATAACCTTGAAAACAAATTATGGTTTTTACCTATATTATTTAATATTTGGACATATGTTGAATTAAACATTATTACTTTTTAAACCAAAAATACAAAGCCATTTTGCTTGTTGATTACTTATTTAATATTTTTTTAATATATTAGAAATATTCAATACTATAAAAATTTTACTCCTACTCTTACAAGGACAGCCGGTGACGGAAAATTACACAGCTTTTCAAATACTGATATTAATCAAGCATTATAGATGGTGCCAACATGGGGTCTTAGATCGGTTTATCAATCTTCTACTATTAAATAATATTTGTTAGTAATATATTTAGTTATACCGTAGAGCCTCATTATAACGGACTAATAGGGTCTGAAGGTTGTCCGGTTTATAACAAATAATTTTTGTAGGGGTGTAATGCAGCAGGGTGTACATAAATGAAAAGTACTGTAGTTAGCTATAAACAGTGTTTATTATATATCAAATAAAAAACAGAGCCTTCAACATAGGTTGAATTGAAAAAGATGTGTACGTATACACTGCATTAATCTTTATAACAAGAAGGTCCAGGTTCATGTTGATTGCTTACATTCATTGGTTTGAAAAATAATTTACTTTCGGCTGGGTTTGATTGCTACTTATTTCTTCAGTTAAAAACTGACGGAGGTGCCGTAAGTGTTCGTAATATTCAAACACATTTTCATTTGTCGATTGTTCAACATATTGAATAACAAAATTTAAACAGTCTTTCACTTCGCTCATCTTAATTGTAGGCTGATTAGTGTCTCCTACCTCTTCTTCAGGGTAAGTTCAACAGTCGCCTGGAACTATGAAAGAATTACTTGATAAAATCAACTCCAGATTTTTTGTTATTATTATTGGGTGTTCTACATGCTTTTTTTGAATACCCCGATTATATCAACAGACGACTTCAAACTGGCCTAATACTATAAAAAAAACCAATATTCAGTTCCCATTCGACAATTTGCCAAACATAAATCTTCGATCAAGCCGGGAATGGAAACAGGGACCCCAAGCTAATCTGGCACACGCGCTACCAACTGTGATAAAGTGTTTGACTCATAACCGTCAATTCGGCCAAGATTCGAACCCCAACCTGATTATTAGCGGTGACAAAGTGTAATGAGAGTATAATTCTAAAAGACCGACCGAGTACCATTGTTGTTCAACGGAAAGTATATTATGGTATCATAAAGAATTGTATTTCACATAAAATAATTTTTTCAAATACTTAACATATTCTTGGAAATTGCAAAAAAAAAATTCACACTATTGAATAAACCAACGAAGTAAATTTACTCATATATGAATGTAAAATTGACTAAAAGTTGTACTTATAGCCAATGATATTAATTTCTATGTGGAATGGATGAGCTGACACAACTATTCAGTTTTCAACCCTACAACTGTCTTATAATGGTGTACTCTTCAGGCCCAGACAAAATGTCAATTGTATTTCCCACTCTGCAACTTCAAAACGCCACCAAACATAAATGGGAAGTGCAATTGATCCGTTGTTATTTTAAAATAAATTTGAACTATTCTTATAATTTCTTTCACATAATATACCCATGTAAGCGCAAAAGAAAAAAGTTTCGAGCCAAACAACTTTTTGATGTTTTATTTTAAATGTTTGAAAGTTATATGTTTTTTTAAACCTTGTGTAAAATATATTAATTTCAGGCTTTGCAGGCGTTATTCATGACTATTACCTTGTCCACCATAAAATTGTCTTTACTACATTATTAGAACGAGACTTATGACACTGAGGCACAAACTACAAAGTGAGTTTTCATATTTTGTAAAAACTACGTTTTTTTTTAGTTTATATTGCTTTCACTAGATGCATCAATGAATGTTATATAATAGAGCATGTTAATTTCTTAGAAAGAACTATGTTCTTTTTTAGGCTAAAAAATTGCAACTCTGCTTGGTAAAGAAGGACAGCGCTAACGGGGAAGCCAATGGGAGAGATGGTAAGCGTGAAGAGCTCGTAACTAAACACATCAAACTGTGAAAAGTATTGGTGTTAGAGGAATGAATCTTATATCAAAATAAAATTCCGTTCATGATGATCATTTTGTACACTTATACTACCCATCTATCTCAATTAGGAAAAAACTTTTACACAGAGTGAAAATATGTCTGCACTAAAAACCTCATTATAGTTATTTTATTAGAAAACAATTTTTTTCAAAGCAAGCTAGTTGGAATATGGGAATTTTAATAATATCTTCATGTCTTTTAAGGTTTATGTACCAAATTATGAAAAAACTACTGTGATTGTCCAAGTAGTTTACGAGAAACAGTGAACTATGTTTTAGAATTTACCGGGCCGAACTATTCCAGTAATTCTACATCCACATAACCCAGTTTTGCCAATTATATAGTCTCTAGAAATAGTACATAGACCTGAAATGGATTGTATTTAGAGCAGTAGGATACTACTTTCTGACATATTGATAAATCCAACGATTTTTATAAACAATAATTTATATAATTTTTTTTACTTTATGGCAGGTTCACAGGATATTACCTAGTTTTAGAAAATATTCTAAAATTGGATTGTACAGGTGGTGAAATTATATAAAAGTGCTATCTAGATCGTACAGTTGGCCACACTGACATAACCGTTTAATATGGTTAAGCTACTATCACACAACACTTGCTTGTACTAGAAATAGCAATAGAAACGGGACTAGAGTATTTACACGCTTTTAGTTTGGTACTAGGCTCTAGTGCAAATATTTATGGAACGTCAGTAGATTAATTTTGGGTGCAGCAGCTGCATTAATTATTAATAATGATATTGAAAACTATGAGAGGGAGCGTAGGAAAAGAATTTGGACACGGGACTGGCTGGAAAGACGAAATAATGGTCGCGAAATGCTAAAAATGATACATTTGGAGGTTAGGTAGGATACATTCGGGGTGACTCTAATGTTAAGTATCTCCCCAAATTTGTATTCATTTATTTACGCTGTGGACAGAGGCCCCAGAGCCCATGGGTGTCCAAGTACAGTATCCTTGATACACACACGTTCTTTTTTAGGCCTACGCACAATTTATATTCTAAAAAGACAACCACCCAAGGCTGGCCTGTTATCAAGTTTATTTAGACTAAAATTTGGTCTGGAACACAGTTTGTCGCTTTTAGATGACATGTTTTTAATTAAATATATATTAAATATATTGTCATATTGTGGCAATTTGGTATTATATAAACATGGATGTTTAGGATGATTTTCTGCCAACAACAAAAGCACATCCGGTGACCATGTTGGCGCCATTTCTACCATTTCTCTACACACTATTATTATAGTGTAGGGATCAAAAGTCCAAATGATACATCGATGTTTTGCAAACATCGTTCATAAACATCGACGTTAACATGCCTGGTATTGGCACAGGGGCGGTGGAGGGGTTGAGGGGGTCTTACCACCGCGCCATTCACTCTCACTCAAGACACATCAGCCTGGCACTGGCACAGGGGTGGTGGAGGGGTTGAGGGGGTCTTACCACCGCGCCATTCACTCTCACTCAAGACACATCAGCCTGGCACTGGCACAGGGGTGGTGGAGGGATTGAGGGGGTCTTACCACCGCGCCATACATTGTCAAAACAAAACCTAACGTTCCTCTGTCTCGCAAAAATATGTAGGCCTACTTTAGTTGAAACTAAAACTAATTTATACTGTAGATTGTTCATTTTCACTGTAATAGTACGATATCATAATAGTAATGAACTAAGGAAGTGATCAAAAAGATTTGTGACTGTGAGCATAAAACTAAAGTTTAAAAACTGATATTGCCAAATAAGAACAGTATTAATTTTTCAAACCAGTGGGGGAGCTCCGCCCCCCGCTCCGCTACACCCCTGTTTGTTTCTAACAAGGTCCATCTTCTATCCAGTGTGGCGCCGGCCTTAGACCGTTAGGCCACTGAAGCGGGTGAAAGGAGAATAGGACAAGGCTTACTCGACAAAATTAATGGAGGCTCAAACGTTCACATTTAAAACGCATTACATAAATCTTTGGAGCACAACAGGCCTAGTTTTCAGCGGAAGGGTAGAATACTGACAACGCATAACATGGTTTTTGACTTATTGTCAACATTTCTAAAACTTTTAGAAGCCGGAACTTTCTGAAATGTTTTGACTTTTCGTAGTTTTCCAAATACATACCAAGGCTGAACACCATATCTACCAAATAATAAATAACGCCTGATTTTCATAAGAGGCCCACTTTCTCCCACCAACATTAACTGACAGTCACTAAAATTTGTCATTCTACAAATATGTCTTATTTGATTTATTAATTATTATAAAGTATATCTAAAAATTTATCAAAAGCTTCCATTAATACTTCCATATGTATTACCACCTGTATAATTTCTATTTCACCACCTGGCGGGACGGAATATTGAAAATCCTTTATAATTAGGGGCTCCGAGGGAACCGACCTGTTTTTATAGTTAATTTTATGTCAGATAGACACATCCGGGTAAGGTAAATTAAATAACGTCTTATCCGATGATTTGATTTAAGAAAATGGGGTGCCTCAGGACAGTATTTTAAGCTTTATATTGATCGCCATTGCGATAGATAGCATTGTGACTAAGATGCGCTTACCTCTCCGTTCATGCCTTTTCGTGGATGACTACGCGCTGAGCGGCAGATACAACTCTCTGTAAACACTCTATGGACGTGGGCATCGCATAGTGGCTTTCGCTTCTTTGCAGCCAAGACGACGGTCGTCCACTTCCATAGATTACGCGGAATACAGCCAGCCCCCAATATTTTAATAGTCCACGTTGTTTTGACAGTCTCAGAGACCGTAAAGTTCCTGAGACTTTCATTTGATTTAAAATTAACGTGAATCCCCCACATCAAAGACCTGAAAGCGAGGTGTGTCAAAGCACTGAATTTACTTAAAGTGGTTAGCGGTCGCTCTTGAGGTGCTGATAGGGAAACCATAATGCACCTCTATAGGGCCTTGGTAAGATCAAAACTCTATCTCGGCAGTTTTGTTTATGGTTCAGCTAGACCTTCGGTGTTAAAATTGCTCGCTAGTGTACACAGTACTGGCATACGACCGGCTACTGGTGCTTTTCGTATCAGTCCAGTCGTCAGCATCTGTGCCGACGCCGGTGAGCCTCCTCTTCCTTATCGGCGGTCTTATCTTCCAGCATCTTACGGGTCAAAGCATGCTGCTTACCACCCTGCAGTGGCGGAGAACAGACCCCTACAGGCTTGTTCATGCAGGGGTCGAGGAAAATGTTCATAACTTAAACATTTTTGCTTTAGTTATCGTAAATATAAAATGTATCCATAATTATTACTTTTAGATTAAATGGAGACATATAATTGCTGAACAGTAGTGGTTTTTAATGAATTACATACAAAAGCTAAACCGAACTATTTTTAACACAAAAGAGGCTAAACCATACTGATATTTTACATGTCCACACAGAAGCAATTACCTTAGGCATAGCAGCTTTGGTAGACAACTTCATCAAAATCAGTTTGCTCTGTCTAGTTTGAAGAAAAGTTAAATGAAAACGTTTTTAATATTGAAATAGGTACTTTTTATGTAACATTTTAAGCTACTGTGGACTATGACATAATCTAAAATTAAAATTAATTAGACGCATAGAGGATTGAAAACATCATTATCAATAATGTACTGTTGTCTTTTTACTTAATGCACGTTTAAAAACAAAGTTTCAACCGCTTATTTAAATTAATAATCTTGATGCTGCTTGGATGTTGGTGAATTATTTATTTTTGAAAAATTGTAGTCTATTAAACATGATTTTTAGAGGATTTTTAAAACAATTTTATTTGAATCAAAGCTAGTCTTACTTTTTATATTTTTAATGTTAGTGACTAGTTAAAAAAAATTTAAGCTCAAGTCCACCATTTATATTCGAAAAACCTTCGAAATAGCTTATAGAGGTATGTATAACTCTAAAATTATATTGCCTCCAGTGGTTGGGGTTATGCCCCTAAGCCCCCAAGTTTTAGGTGCAGGGGTTGGGTATATCATAAACCTCTGCCCCTCCCGTCCTGTGTTTCATCCCCCCAACCATGTATTGTATGAGATTAAATGGTGTTTTGCAAGACCGGTTGGGATCCGGATGATATAGGTCTTTGACACGTGTGGAATAGTCCTGCCAAAGGCTATCCCCACATCTCCAGGTCTAGTTTCTTCTAGTTCACTAAAGCGACCACTCCGCATATTATATACGAGAGGACCTTTAAAGAGCTCTTCTCTACCCGCTTTCAGCGATTCAAGCACATCTGCACGGATTACTCTAAATAAGGAGCCTCCCACTTCCGTGGGATGTGCTTTTTGCTATGGAAGGAACCACTTTTAAATTTGCTTTAGTTGCAGTTCATCTCCTACCTGAGGCGAGTCTGGGTGTCATATTTTTAGATCAAAACGGTTATGTTCGGCTTGGGGTGTTACGCACCTGGCACGAGCAGTGGGTTTCGACCCCTGCTCAGAACAAGCTGCGATCCATCAGGGATGGTGTGTTGCGATGGCCCTCTTCTATTCCTAAGTCCAGAAGAGAACAGGTCATCGTGACAAGACTCCGCGTCAGGCATAAATTTCTGACCCATGGGTTTTTATTGAGAGGATTCCACCTCCAGTTTGTGAGCTTCGCGATGCTCCCCTTAGTGTGTACCATATTTTTTTTTGAATGTTGCAAGTATGTCCCTATTTATACGCCAGGTGAATCTTTTAATTCCATTTGGGTTCGCTTTAATAGAGTGGCTCACTTGGTAACTATCTTATATTGAGATTAGTTTTAACACTTATAGTAATCCTATACCTTAATATGTTTGTTTGGTTTTTTTAACATAGTGTATACATACACCTGGTTTTTTTTAGCGGGGGTATTACCCCAAGTCATATTAAGTCAATTTAAGTCACTCCTGTGGATTCCTATGGAGTGAGTCAAATGAACCTTTTCTCTTATGGAAATATACTTTCCCCTATTTTACCATGTTTTTAATGTTAGCTATGGCCCCAATTACCTCTATGTGTCGATGTGTTGACGGGCTAGTAAAACCCAAGAATAGCACAAATGTATATTTGTATCATTAATTAAATGGATTAAGAATGTAAATACAGAACAATTATAACTGCTCACCTCTCCCCCAAACCACCAATCTGGTAACATGAGTATCCAGTTACTAATAATTATGTATTTTATTAGATGACAAATTAAAAAAAAAGTTTTTATATTTTAAAAGGAAACAAACATTTATAATTTTTTTAACACTTTAATTCATTTATGTTTTAAAGTGTATTCTAATTCTATAAATTAATATAATTTCTGGTTTAGTTAATTAATTAATGGGAAAAGTTAATTTTATCATTAAGACAGATAAATAGCTCTTGGTGATGCAGGATTTTTACTTAAATTTTCGTTCAATTCATTTTAAACATTGTAACTTCAATTGAATTATAATCTTTTTAAAATACTACAATGTTTGAGTCCAAGCTTGGAGCTGACGTCATAGGTCGTCTTCTTCCTCTTCCTCGTCAGGGGCAGCACTTTGGAACACACCCGCGTTCCGCATCCGTTCAAACTCTTTCTCCATGTCGTAGTTGCTGTAATCCGACACAAGAACATCACAGCGGTTACAAACTTGATTCTGGGACATTACACATTGATCAAAATTCATTAAATCTATTGTGACATCACTGGCCACTGATTAATCACCATGTAGCCATTCGTCAGAACATGATATGTTGAATTGTTGCCACTTTTGACAGTCAAAACTTTCACAACAAACAATTTGTTTTAATTACGTTTTCCTGTTAACCGTTTTTACATCCTCTGTTAACTGTCACGTCAGTTACTACCTGTTTAGTATTTGTTAAGATGTTTTTATACCTTTACCTGTAAGTAAAGGCAGTACTGGTTACTGAAGAACTGGACCAATCCACAGATAATCACAATCATACTTTGGTTCTGACAAGAAACTACAACATGGATAGTGATACTGAACAATACAGCAAGCTGTGTACTGACGTTAGTTTTTACACAAGACAAATGATGGTGCAGTTCCTCTTATCTAAACTAGTTAATATCCTTGTTCTTGGGTAGCTAACAAACGGGTAAAAATGAATGTTATGGCCCCACAAAAAGATGAATAAAAACATGTCAGAAATTTCCATTTATGTTCATACACATAGTTAAGTTATAGACCAATTTCCATATGAAGAACCTTATCTAACACCTGATACCTATGCAATAATATTAATAAAATAATAATATGATATTATTGTTGACTCCAAATAAAAAAGCGTACATATTTTCTGACCCAAAGCAACAAAGATAAGTGATATGAAACTCGCCTGTAAAAATCCGCGTAGCGTTTTTTGCGTGGGTCGCACACAAGCAGCTTGTACAATACTCCAGTGATTGCGCTGACAGAAAGAGCGATTGCAATATGAACTCTAGCTTGGCTCTTAATAAAGTGGCGCATCACCGGCTTTCTTAGTTTCTCTTCAGTGATAAAGCTCTTAGACATCTGTTTCCAACAAGGACATATTATATTCATATTGATTATGATTGACTTGCTATTTGATCAAATAGAACATTTCACTACAAAATTACCCCCCTATCTTGATATTCTTTGGGACTATCCACATTCAAGTTAATTAAATTAATCACATAGGGATGAAGATGGCATAATTTAGTGGAAATGTACTCACATCTGTGTAAAGCGAGGGTGATGGGTGGTATACTTGAATGGGATTCGAACCCTGACTCCTCCGTCCCTGGCAAACCAGACTATACAAGCTTGACGTTTAGTTTGCTTGCGGGTCAGAAACTTTGTTATGGCCAATAATGTTCCAGCTCTCGTATCTCTCTTTAGAGAAGTTCTTATTTAAATTTCAAGCGAGTTCAAAAATCAAAAATATTTGATGTTTATAATGTTATGTAGTTGTATCGATGATCTGTGGGCAATCTATGTGGCTACGCTCCACAAAGTTCGGGATCTTTTGGAAGCACGTGTGCAGTGATTGTGTATTTGATGAATGCATCTATGACTCGTATGGACTGTGGACAGTAGAGTACGCGGGATTGTAAAGCAGGTGGGGTTCCAGGGGGTTGGGGGGGGAGGTCTCCCCCAACTTCATGAGGCAATTTTCTTAACCATTATAAATACACCTAGAAGCTTATTTGGAAGGTTTTTTTTATTGGTATTTGTTAACTTGATAATTTATATTGTTATTATTATAAACGTAATAATCTAACAAAATAATAAATAAATAGACCTAAATTAAAGTTGGCTTAACCGTCACATAGGCCTATTGTCACAAGAATCGCCTATTATTTATAATATGTAGATATATAGCCAATGTGGGACTCCTAGATGGAACCACGTGGCGTGAAACTGGGAGATTTGGAACCTGCCGCAATCTTCAGGACTTAGGCCACATCCTAAACTGCAAGAACATCAATTAGTACTAGGGAGGATCGATCAACACAAGGATGTGTGGCACTTGATATTTTCTTTGTTCACAATGTTTAACTGTTCATACACCCCTCCCCCATTTTATTTTCTCTTCGGATCTGCGTGGATCTCAGGGCATCCCCAAACTAAGGTAGAGGGGTTCGAGCCCCCTCAAGCCCCTCGTGGGTACGCTACTGCACATAAATGCACGTTCTCTTAGATACATAATATAATTTGGTGACGAGGGTGGGATCACAAACTGAAACGTGAGGAAAATCGCTTATTGCGTGACTTAACCTGGAGTGCAAGACAAAGGATCAAGAAACAACCGCGAGTCAACAACGGATAATAAATAATCCAATGGGACATCTGGGACCGTTTGAAATTAATTAATCGTGGTATAATTATCAAGAAAGGTTAGAGTTTTTCTTTGAGGCAAACTAGGTAGCTGAAAGTGGGGGGAAAGCGTGCATAACTACTATCACAATTTGGGGCATTAACATACGAAGTACTGAGATCATTGTTAACTCCACAAACACCAAGGGATGTTACACACGCCCAAATAGTGGAAAAACTACAGGGGCATTTCAATCCACATCAGAATGAGATCGTGGAAAGGTTCGATTTTAACTGTTGATCTCAAAGATAAAAATGAGTCGATAGCAGATTACGTAGCCGGTTTAAAAAAAACTAAGTAAGCACCACAATTTTATCGAATTAAACAAAATGCTTCGCGATCGAGTGGTATGCAGTGCAGCTGATGAAGGTTTGCAAAATAAATTATTTGTGGGACCTAACTAGCTTTTGACAGCGCGTATGAACATACTTTAGCAGCGGAAACGGCTAGAAAAAAGTTGAAAATTTAAGAATTTCAGTGGAAAACGCATATTGACAATTGATTGGAAGAAATACAATCAAAACGTACAAAGAAAATTCAATTCATGCTACCACTTTGATAAAGCTCATGTCGATTTAAAAACCAACCATGTCATTTTTCAAGAAGAAGGGACATATTCAGGCAGCATATTTTGAGAAGAAAAGTGAAGGAAGAAAGCAGCCTCATAAAGCTCGATGAAGGGAGGAACAAAAAAAGCTGTAATACAGTAGATGAAGCTGAAGACTATAATATACGCAAGACAAGGAAGTAGTAAAATTATTGCAAAAGTCATATTAAACGGAATTCTGATCCCGATGGAAATTGATTCGGGGCTATTTGTTCAATAATACAAGAGGAGACTTGGGACAAGATTAAAACGAAGAAAAATTCGTTAAACAATGCTTTTCTAACTTTGCAGACGTGGAAACATCAACGCATTGACATCAGCGAATAAACTAAAATCCAGTTAAAGTGCAATAATTTCAAAAAAGATCTATCAATTATTTTAGTAGAAGGAGAAGTTTATAATTTACTTGGTCAAAACTGTTAATGAGGAATTGGTAATTAAAGTCCAAGGGATGATGATGGATGAGGAATAAAAATAAATTGGCAAATTGCGCTGACAGTTTTCAGGGGTGAGCTAGGAAAATTTCAAGGACAGCACATTAAATTGGAATTGGAGGTAAATTCCCATCCATTATTTTTGAAGTATTGATAAGTACCATTTGCACTCAGACTGGAGAAGGAAATCAACAAGTTGGTTCGACAAGGAGTTTTCGAGCCATCGGACTACTCCAATTGGGCAACGCCTTCGATACCAATAAGGAAGAATGAGGGAACTATTCAGTTGTACGGAGACTAGCGTAACACTCTGTACAAAGCATGAAAGAAAAATACATACCCCTTGCAATCAATCATGGAAGTTTTTACTAAAATTGATTTATCTCAGACTTATCTACAGCTTTAAGTGGACAATGAGGCGGCAGAAATTCTCACAGTGAACACGCACAAGTGGATGTTTATTATACACAGACTACCGTTTGGCATTTCTGTAGCACCGGGGACTTTTTCAACGGCAGATGGACTCGTTTCTGGCTGGAATTTCAGGAATAAAAGCATTTTTGGATGACATTGTGGTCTCAGGAAATAATAAGAAGGAACACGATGAGCAACTGGAACAAGTGTTGGGAAGAGTGGAAAAAGTAAAATTTTCACTCAAAAGAGGTAAATGCAAAATTGGATTACCTGAAATCAAATTTCATGGATTCCGGATAAATGCAGTAGGAGTGATGCCAGCAGAATAAGGACTAAAACGATCATGGAGGCATCACCTATGAACGTATGAGGATTACAATAATTTCTCAGCTGAATCAATTTCTACAACAGATTTTTGCCTAACAAAACGACTACGGCCATGATACTATATCGACTACAAAACATGTGACATTTTCCAGCAGCACCAGAACAATCTACTAAAAGCGCCTTGACAACTCATCGAAAGCCCATTAATCCATGGTCAGCGCTTCACATTGATTTTGCAAGACCTTATGAAGGGAAAACTTAACTGATCGTTGTCAATACAATGTCTAAATGGTTGAAGGTTGAAAATGTAAATTCTATGACATCGAGTTAAGTAATCAAGAGTTTGAGAAAAATGTTTGCTAGATTGGGAAACCCAGATTATAATTTCAGTCAATGGACGCTAATTTGGATCAAAAGAAATGAATGAATGTTATAACCAGAATCTAATTAAATTCGGGACTATTTCTCCATACCATCTCACAAGTAGTGGTCAAGCAGAACACATGATACAAACTACCAAGAAGGCTTTGGCCAAATTGACTGAAGGAGACATTGAACTCAAGGTCCGATGAATACTATTTCGACAGGATGTAGGAACTGAGAAAACACCGGCGGAACTACTGATGGGACGTAAGTTGCGAACAGCTTTGGATCGAATGCATCCATTTTCGCTGATGGTAGATAAGAAAACAGAGAAGGGACCGTCAGCAAAACTACATTTATTTGTGGAGGAAGATCCATTATATGTAAAGAATTATGACATGCGAGGACCGAAATGGACCAAAGGAAAAGTTGGAGAATGTGTTGGCCCAGTTTTGAAAAAAGTACAATTGAACAATGGCAACATAAATAACCGCCACATTGACCAGACTAATACGTGAGTGATTGATTCAATCTTGGAAACCGACGAGTAGGAAGGCATATCTATCTGTGACTAACCTCGAGAGGAGATGCTATTACCCATCACGTTTCTGCAATCAGAATTGTCACGCCCCAGTTCCCCTGAAGTGTATGTTCCAGAGGCAAGCAAACCTCCACAACCGGAAGTCGAATCAAGACATTGAAGAGACATTATTGAAGACTTTGGCGAATATTTTTTTGAGAATTGAGACAGTGAATTCTGGATGCGAGACCCTTTCTTTCTGCAGTGGAAGACTCCAGTTCAGTCTACCGGACTTTTCTCAACGAAAGAAAAAGAAGAAATTATTGAAAAGTCCTGTGATGAAACCCTCAAATCCAATCTCAAGAAATCATCTTTGGCAGATTTTTGGTTGCAGAGAATGAACGAGTTTTCTCATATCGCCGACTTCGCCATCAAGTTTATTATGCCTTTCTCACCAACGTATCTATGTTAGGGTGTTGTTTAATCCTTGGTATGCTTAAAAAATAAGTGTCGCAATAAGCTAAATTTGGAGCCGGACCTTCGTTTGAAAGTTTCAACTGGACAACCAGACATGACGCCGTGCAGGCACACCCTTCTCGCTGAAAAACTTCGAGGATTCATAATATCTCAGCTCCAGATTTAGGATTAAAAATGTTGATGAAGAAAATGTATTCAACTTTTTTACCGACTTTTTACAATAAAATTTTTCTCAAATTTATCATAGCGATTGTGAATAAAAAATAATGTTAATGCTACAACGTAGTATTCTTTAAATAGCTTCGTCACATTTAAAATATGTTTATAACATATATTTTCCCAATAGATTAAAAACCGCCTTAATAATCTTATCAGGTGGTCATAAATTTTTAAAGCCTGCCATTTGGCGAAATGTTATCTTTGGAGTACATTAAACTTTTAGTCATGACCAAGCGGTGCAATCTACCTGTCCTTTGTATATTTTGTCCATTACATTGCTTTACAATCACATCGTTTTTGTCCCAACACCTTGCTAATCCATTTTCCCGGTTGTGTCGTACATCCAATAGAAATTAAGGGGTGAGAAAATATGGGAACAGTTGCAAGTTGCTAATCGATTATTTTGCTAGTACGGATGCATTGAGTAATCGAACCATAATTTAAAATAGAATGTCGATTCGAATAGGCCTAAAATCGCAATGATACCACCCATTGCATGTGGACATTTTCAAGGTGATTTCAGGTCAACTTTGTTTTTTTACTGGAAGTATATATTTATTATTCAGATTTTTACTTTACTCAGAAAAACAAACAACTTTTGTCAGAAACATTTTTTTATCTGGCTTCAATTTCCCAAGATATTTAACCAAAAAAATCAACTTTAGATAAGAGGTGCAAGATTAAAACAATGTTTATTTTAATCTAATAAAGCTTGGAGAATTACTTCAGAATTCTTAGGCCTAAATAAATTTTTTGGCTGCAATAAAAAAAAACTTCTTTGTTAAAACAAAAATTTGATAAATAATTCCCTAGGCTTTAATAAATTAAACAAAACATGTTCACCCCATGCACTTTTTTCTATATAGTTGATGGCTTTTAAGTTAAAAAAATATTTAGTGTCCAAAAATGTCTTGGAATTTTGTTAAATATCTTGGGTAGTTGAGGACAAATGAAAAAGGTTTCAAACAAAAGTAGTTTGCTTTTGTGCGTAGAGTAAGAAGTAGCTAAATAAGTTTATTTTTTCATTATATAAAAAAGTTGACCTTGAAATAACTTTAAAAACATCCACTAAATCAAAAATAAATAAGCTGTTCTTTCACTCTCTCAAAAAAAACTTATTTTATCTTAAAAATTTTTGACTGCTGCAAAACTTTGTTTTTGAGATATTTAGGTGTGCCAACTTAAATGCCTCACTCTGCCTTATATCCAATGCTTCCAGTTGGGATTGTAACATCCAACCTTGTGTCAGAATCCAGCTCCCTTATGGAACATAGGGCCATCTTGTGTAATTGGTCAAGTATGCTTGTATGTAAGACTCTCCAGCTTCTAAACTAGAATTTGTGTCAGGATCACATGCTGCTAATCATTTTATCCCGCTAACAAAAATGTTTTGTGGGAGACAGTAAATAAGAATATTTTATGACCTTTGTCCCTTTGTTTTCAATCGTGATAGCTGACATAATCACTGCAAAAATATGTTCCAAGCTAAAGGATGTTTGGAAAAACTATCGCACCATCCTGTTTATACATGAAACTAAACTGTCAATTTTTGTAATCACATTTATTGTAGAAACTTTAAAAGATATGTTATGTGGATTGATAATACTTCTTTTTCAAAAATCGTGTTAAACTTTAAGTAATATATGTTATAAATAAAAATAAAAATAGGCCTATCTCCTTTATAAAAATATATGACATTGTAATACCGTCCTAACGCAACCTGTTAGGAGCCGTCCTTAAAATATTACGTAAGGGTTTATTTGAGAGGGGTGGGGGTTCATAATCTATCTCACGTAAGGTTGTTTTTTATAAATGTTTATGGTGAGGAAAATAAATGACAGAATTTTATATTATTATAATATTTCATTTACTTATGATGTGTTATCCTACACTTAATTTTACTGCAAAATTTCATAACACTAGATTTGTTACCAATCCTTATGTCTAAAAATAATAAGATTATTAAAATAATCTAATTTACCAAACTGTAAAAAAAAAGAAGTAAGATAGAGAGATGGGGAAGGGGGGGAATATTACGATCCCTTCCGTGGGGGTGGGTGGGTTGAAAATAATTTTAAAATCCTTACGTAATTTAAGGACCGGCTCCTTGAGTGTAGTGGGTCACATTCTATAAAGCCCGCCTCAGACTATCAGAAATAGCACATCCCAAACACCTTTTCTACTTCCAGTAGTTTAAAGGTCACAGCTGTCCTCTCAAGCATTAGGCCTACATATAGAAATCCAGCCCACTTTCATATATTATGATACTTCCTGTTTCCCTGTAATGACGATGTAAAGGTCAGGGTTCGAAGACCAGCAGGATGTGGTTCTCCCTAAATGGGTTGCCTTACTTTCTTCACGCAAATGTGGATATATTTCATATACATTTTTCCTCCCTAAGTGGGTAATAGAACGCAGAGCAAAAAAAAGTTTTGAATTTATAATTCTGACACCACTATGAAAATATTCTGTATGCGAATGTTAAATGGATGTGGAATAATTATTCTGGCCGATCAAAACACATTAATTCCTATTTGTTCTACAGCAGAGTCGGGGAAATAGAACAGCAATGTGATGGTAAAGCAATGTAATGAACTAGTGATAATAAAGGACGGGCAATGTATTTGGGGTCCTTTGAGTGCAGTCAAATTAGCATGGAGAGAGGATGGAAAACCCACAGTGTTAAACTTTGACTCAAGTCTCGAGCTTCCTGTAAATGTTATTCATAAAGAATGGCGGTCTAATGCAAACAACTTTATCAGTGTTGTCCAATTTTAATCCTCTAGCGACCCTCAAGAATTTAGTAATAAATAAAATAAAATCAATAATTTGTGACACAATTAGTGGATGTTCACTGTAAACCCATATATTTAGTGCGGTGTAGTTTTTTTGTAAAACTGAGCTAGTTAGTCAATTGTTGGTCACTGTATCTCCTTTACACAAATGGTACTACACAATCATAATATGTTAAAATATATGGGGCTATTTCTTAAAGTATTTCTAATATAAATTTATATTTAATTATTATTAAAAATATTATTCACACGAAGAGTCAAATGTGTGGAATTGTATAGGCCTAGTTGAAATTCAAAAACAATAATAACTTATCTTTACTGTATTGATGGACTAAAATTCAATAATAAATGGTTTTTGATATATTTAATGTAAAGAGAATAAATTTATATATTGGGTTTTTTTCCCTTGCTATATGATTAGCTTTATTAAAACCATTACAAGCACAAACTTACATTATGGAAAACATTAAACTTGTGGGATCTATTAATAATTGAATAGATAAGAAAGATCTAAATATAGTTATGTTTATTAAAAAGTTACCTTGTAAGGAAAATTACTTGCTAAAATGACAACAAAATAATATTCGTTATTTCTTTTGCTTTGTATAAGATTAACTTAAGTTGCATTGAACCTTTTGAATATGGAAGTTAATTATTTAAACAGGATATCCAACAAACCGACCAAACACGCTACATTTATAAAAAAAAAAAGTTACCCATGAAAGACAAAGAAGCTGCAACAAGCTACATAATAATTTTTTTGACAGTGTTTGAAGATTAGCTATACAACTCAAGCTATGCCACGGCGCTCATTATGTCTTAGTTGACAAAAACTACAAATTTGGACTACCACTAACAATTTAAATTAAATTGGAAAAAAAAAATCCAAGTGAATGATTCTTAAACTCTAGCTTTATCCAGTTGTTAGACACATAGTATACACATATTGTACCTACAGAACTTACCAAAGATTTTTCATAATTTGTATATACTTGTTTTCAAATATTTATTAGTTGACTTAATAGCTCATAATAAATTTTGAATCTTATTTAAATAAATTTATTTTTCACTCCTTCAACTTATTTATCTTGACTACTTGACCAAAAGATGTTTATATATATCAAATTTCAATTGAATATCACAATTTAAATGTGTTCCTTATATTAATAGCTTACATATTATATCTCCTCACTACAATGATAATGAATAACACTAAAATTACATATTATATCGTTAAAATATTTGCTATTTAATTCTAGATAATAGCTTAAAATAGTTATTACAAGTGGTTGACTTTATTTATACTTACTTTATTTTCTTACAAAGAAATTATTTTGATCGCGAAATTATTAGGCCTTGGGATTACGATTAATATTTATGTTATAATATGTCCCCGAATCCAAAATAGTGGGTTTTGCAATCGAGGGGTCGGCACAAAAACATGATAGCCCTTATTTTATGAAAACAAAAAGTATGTGCAGTGATTTCTGGTAGCTTACCTGTTTTCACCCATGTCAGTCTGTCTATCCTTCAACAGACCTTGAGGCTAGAGCAAAAAGCGTTTAATAAATCTAAATCAGACGTGATATTATATATTCAGATGTTAAATGCAGTGACCTCTGTATAGCTCGACATACATCTATGGCTATTCTGTTAGAGCTGTGCACACCAATGCGTGAGGACAAAAAAAAACTTTCTTATTTAGTAAAAGCCAATGTGATATTTCGACATAATTCAATGTTTAATTTGAATATATCTAATAAATAAGGGTTTATTCTACTAACGTAAGAAAAATGTGTTTCTTAAAGGCCTAAATAATAATTTCCTGTTCATTTTATGAGATCTAAAATATAGATTTTCCTATTGGTTGATAAAAGGATATAGAGCTTATAAAAGCTCAGGTAGTAGATTGGCGTGTGTTTATTTCCCATTAAATGACCCACATTTGAGCTGAGTAATCACGGTCTAATCAAAAACAAGGATTCTTAATATTGGTATTTCCTATATCAAAATATGTATGTTGTTATAAGTACCTATTTTTTGGGGTTATGATGATGTAAACAACCTTTTACAACGATACGGCAAGGTATGCAACAACCTTATTTTTCAACATGAATGTTTTTGGAGATGCTCAGGGAAGCTAAATTAAGTTGGAACTGCATCATCTTTCAGATACTTTAATTTGTCTTCACCAGGTCGTAATTTATGACAATATTGAGTGAAATGCTTGCTGCAAATAACATTGTGTGTTGTGTGCTTGTAATTCTCGTTTCGTAAGGCTTGGATCTACTACTTTAAGATATTGTACTATCGTGAGTGAAAACCTGTCGGATTGAGGAGCTTTTCATTATTTTATCCACAAATTATTTCAAAACAAAGACGAGATTAATAGATAGACCCGATAATTCTCAAGCCTATGTTATGGATAACTGATAATTGTTGAGAAATAACACCCGGATACGGGAGTAGGCCTATACCCATGTATCTTTGATTTATCGGGAACTTCGTTCGCAATGTATTAACTTGTCATTTAATTGGTCCACTCTTAATTGGATTCATCTCGACGTATGTGTAGCATTAGGTCCTTTCCTTACAACGTATTGGCTGGATATCACTTTTTCCTCCTACCACTGACCCACCTTGCCTTCCAAATATTTGGTTACATTGTTACTCCCCCACCCAATCAGGACGGTTGCTTTAGCAAGTCTCCCATCAAGGCAGTAAGGCCAGCTCGGCTCACGCCAACCCATATCACTATATTGCATGCACCAGATCAAAGCCAGGAACATAATACAACTCTCTTTCCTTTTTTGTTAATGTAAATAGTATAGTTAACTAGAAATAATGATAACGGCAATATTCGCATATCATGCCTTGTGGCTCACAACAGATTTAATGTAAATCCCTATATGGAGAGAAAGCTTGGAAATAAAGAGATAAATATCGAATTAAACGAGAGACTAGTTTTTATACGGAATATAGGAAAAACATCCTATTGCTCGACATTCTGAAGGGCGTCTTTCTTTAGTGCCTTCATAGGAACTTTATAAGCTCATTAAGGGCTTCGCCTCCTCCCTGGTGGTTGCCCTATCCTATACCTTAAGAACGCGAAACATGTCCTGCCAGAATTTTTCTCAGCCAACCCACATTTTCAACATGCATAAGGCACAGGAACCCGTGAAAGAAAGAAGATCCAAGAGGAGCCTTCATCCCCAAAACACTCTGGCTATCTTTCCCAGGAATCCCTAATTCCTCCTTCTCTCATCAGCTCCACAATCTCAAAACCCGAATATATTCCCTCCTTTCAGAGACCCCTCACCTCCATCCATCCTTGCTAGAGTCCCTTCAACCAGGCTGTCTCTGGAACGGCTCCAATGCCATTTTTCCCATGACCAAAACCCTTGGAATCAACCTTTTCCCTGGAATGATATGAATGGGACTTCGCGGACATTCTCACACAGTAATATTTGGACGAACAAGAAGAACGACGTAGTCGGATTTCTGCCTTGAGAAAACTCCGCAGAAACGTTCACCACTGAGCTTTATTAAACTACATTCAACTCAGCCACGGCCGTCGAATCAAGCTTGCTGGATAACATTTTGTTGATCAGTTAGATATCTATTACATAGTCCTAATCATGCAGACCACTTAACCCACCCAATATTTGAAATATTTGTTTTAATTATGTCGATCACTTTGAAATCCTATACATAAATATAAGCACACAAGTTGCAAATTATTGTAATCACAGCAATACTCATATAGAGGGGACCACAATTCAATTAATTTAAATTTGTTGAAAAATGACACCTGAGCATGGGAGTTGAGCCCAGTACCTTTGGCTTAGTATGCCCATGCTCTAGAACTGATCTGTCCAGTATTTATCCTGTACTCATAGCCATTTTTCACTCATAGTTTAAGGCTAAATCTGTGATGGAAGCTCTAAAATAAATAATTGTCAGCTACATATGAACGATCATTTAATATCGCAAGCTATCATACACCACCTTCATCTGTGACACGGGAGGGCTTTTATTTTCTGTAATGAAAAAAATATAAATATGTATGTATTTATTTAT
>CABFWB010005185.1:14717-48354 GCA_902151455.1 Timema bartmani | reverse complement strand
GTGTCCAGGTTATCAATATTCCTACACAGCTAATGTAGAGTATAAGTGTCCAGGTTATTAATATTCCCACACAGCTCATGTTAATAGTTAGACTTTATCTTACCTGTCTTGAAGTGGGCTTGTACCAGTGGTAATCTTCGATGCTGGTACAAAGTGAGGGTTAGAGATCTCTAAGTGGTTGTCCTCCACACCTGCAGAGCTCAACAAGAAGTCCAGTTGCACTCTCGGCAGCTGAATATCAACCATGGGCTGAGTACTGTACTGATCTTTCAGGGGACTAAGCCACTCTCCACTACATGCCTGCACTAGATCAGAGGAGCTGGCGCGCCGTGATGGTAGAGCGCCTGATATCGCTGCCTGATACGCTCTAGAGTGATCCGAGACACGCCTAGATGGCACTGGTGTGTTGATACTGGCGCTTTTCACGGGGTCCCTTCTCTTGCGTCTACGTCGTTTGCCCTCTGCTCGAGAGGGTGCAATCCCAGCCTCACCTAGATCCATGTCTGGTAGCATGAGGTGGTTGTGAGTATCCGACACTGAGCAACCAATAATACAAATAACAAGCAGCTTTACAATCCTACCATATTCAACAATAAAATATGAACAGAAAATTACAGGATCCATTCTGCAATGATCTACCACTAGCCATAGTCTAGTCAGTATTAAGTTATTTACAGTATTGACCTATTAATTTAAAATTCATATCCCAACTTCTTTTCATTATCTTGTTTACTTAACCCATTCCCTGGCGCCTGTTTAGCACAGTGATCTAACAAGGCCCGGCAGCCATTTTTCTACTCTCATACTCTTATCCAACAAGTATTTTCACTACTAACTTATTTTTTTATTTATTACTTTATTCGTGGTCAGAAACACTGCACAAATTCTTCCACCAACCAACAATGACCTACTGAATTACAAGTATATTTAGACTAAAGGGTGGAAATCCTCCCTCTCTCTGATTTGACCTTGAGTTTATTATTAGACACGCATATGCACAATGATTCCTGCTGACCAGTAGTTAAAATATGTTACAAAATAGACCTCTGTAAGAATTTGCTGGTGTTATTAACAAGTAAAATGTAAGGCTGTGCATATAATACGAGTACAGTTTTCAGAACGAGTTTTAGGAGAAAAGCTTCGCACTATAGGCCAATAATGTATATTAATTTTTATTCAACCTGTATTGAATTCAACTACATATTGAATCTGAAAAGTGCTGATATTTTACCTGTGACCTGCCCACTAGGTGTCCTCCTGCAGTCATGAGAGCGAGAGAGATGGCCGCCAACGCCGTCAAGTGACCTGGTTCGTCTTATCACATGTTTGTCCGATGATAACATAACCCTTTGGGGTTGACGCAAGAATTGTAAAACTAGCAGGACAACAGCCACCTCAATAGAGAGAAATACTACATGCTGCAGGAACACCTGTAGAGATACAACACATGATACTAGCAGGATAATATACACTGTAGGAACACCTGTAGAGATACAACACATGATACTAGCAGGATATTATATACACTGCAAGAACACCTGTAGAGATAAAGCACATGATACTAGCAGGATAATATACACTTCAGGAACACCTGTATAGATACGAGGTGATATCAGAAATTTACTGGAATGTTGCTATAAAATTCGTAAAACTAACAATAGGGCCTAGTGACCGCCATCAGTCTCAAAGTAGTCCCCTTCCACACACATACACCGGTCCCAGCATTTCTCCAATTTTTGGAACACTTCCTGTAAGTGTGTCCAGTACTGCCTGCAATTATATCTGGATCTTCTTAATGATGTCAAAGCGGTGGCCCTTCAGCTTGATCTTCATTTTAGGAAATAGAAAAAAGTCACAGGGGGCTAAATCAGGGGAGTAAAGGGGGAGTTGGGTGACAAGAGCCATCTTGTTTTTGGCCAAAAACTGCCAGGTGAAAAGGGAAGCATGAGACGGGGAATTGTTGTGGTGCAAGAGCCAGTTCTGTTGTCGCCAAAGCTCAGGGCGACGTCTTCGCACATTTTCACGCAGTCACCGCAAAATTCACAGTAGAAATGCGGAATTGATTGTTTGACTTGTTGGGACTAATTCTTTGTGTATAATTCCCTTAATGTCACCAAAAAAAAATTATGAGCATGCTCTTAAAATTGCTCTTCAACTGTCTGGCCTTCTTTGGTCTTGGTGAGGTTGGGATTTTCCATTAGGTAGATTGTTGCTTGGTCTCAGGATCATAAATCGTAAGCCCTGCTCTCATCACCAGTAATAAACCTGGACAAGAAGGTTGCATCATCAAAGGCGACCTGATGAAGCATTGCAGACGTCGACGTGCTGCTGCTTCTGGTCAGCTGTCAGGATACTGGCCACAGATTTGGCGGCAACACGGTGCATGCCCAACTCAGAAGTAAGAATTTGTTGGTATGTTCAGAAATTAATTCCCATCTCCTCAGCAAGGTCTTGAATGATTTGTCGTCGATTCTGATGAATGATCTGTTGAAGTTTGGCCGCCATGGTGAGAGTTGTGCAGCTGCTGGGCCTCCCTGTATGTTCGTCATCCTCAACAGATGTCCAACCGGCCTTGAACCGAGCATACCATTGAAATACTTGTGTACAGCCCATGATTTCTTCCCTGAACGCTTATTAAATCATTTTTTAAGTCTTCATCGCACTTTTCCCGAGACTCACACAAAATTTAACACACACGCACTGGTCCTTTTTCGGATTAATCGTGAAAATATCCACAGGCCACGTACACAACTCCAATAAAACACGTGAAAAATCAGCACAACAACACAGAAACTAGGTACAGTGACTCCCAAGACATGATAGTGTTACAGTCTAAAGTTGCATAGCGCCACTAAAACAGCTGTCCAGATGGCAGCACCAGTCCGGAAATTTTTTGATACTCCCTTGTACAACACATAATACTAGCAGAATAACATACACTGCAGGAACACCTGTAGAAATAAAACACATGATACTAGCAGAATAACATACACTGCCGGAACACCTGTAGAGATACAGCACACCTGATACTGGCAGGATAACACACACTGCAAGAACACCTGTTGAGATATAGCTCACCTGATACTCCCAGTATAACATACACTGCAAGAACACCTGTAGAGATAAAACACCTGATACTAGCAGGATAACATACACTACAGAAACACCTGTAGATATACAGCACACCTGATACTCGCAATATCACATACAGTGTATGAACTAGAGATGGGTCGAATCCACTATTTCTCGAATTCGAATCTACAGTTTATTTTCGAATCCTAATCCTAGCAAATTGTTAGAAATGTTAATGATTTACAAATAGACCTACATTACACAATAAAAGCCTAAACTGTAAATTAAGATTTATTTCAATCATGCTTTCAATTTTAATCAACCCCAACCACCTCTAGAAAGATACAAAGATAAAATCTGGCCAAATTATTGTTTAAAAATCAAATCAATCAAAATTTGAGTGTCTTTTAGTTATTTTTAAAAAGTGTTGTTAGAATGAGTTAGGTTTCTAACAAAAATGTGACATAAACAGATTAGGCCTAGTTATCCTTTGATCAACTTTAATCATCATTGATGGATTTTAAATTATTTTAATAAGAAAGCAAAAATAAAAACACAAATGGATATTTTTAATAAAGACTAGAACAACATGCTTAACAATTAAACATACATTGGAAATAGTGAACTCAATAATGCCTAAGTATGTTTTATTATTATTTTCTTATATATTATCCATTATCTATCTTCACGTAGAAATCAAGAAATATATTCGATTCTTGAGATATATCGATTTCTGAGAATACATTCTATTTAAAACACGAACATATTTTCGACTCCAATATGTTCATTCCCATTTTATAAGGCAGGATTACGTTTGAATATTTTTAGAATGACTTCAATAAAATATTTAAAAAAATAATAAACTCTTAGTTAAAATCAATTTAAAAACAAATAATGAATTAGCAATTCGTTATTTGATTCTTAAAACTCGAGAGCGCTTACTAAGTGAGCAGATTACCTGAATTGATTTCAAACAAATAATCGATATACAATACGTAGGCCGGTAGGCATAAATAAACAATTTTATCAGTATATGACTGTCGACAGTATTTATTTTTCATCAAACCCAACAAAATGTTAACTTAAGGATCGTATGCAATAAATTGGGGTTCTTTGCATAGTTGTATGATAATTAAAACCAGTTGGGTAGTAAGAATTAACAGTATTTTTATTTTAATCATCACTCTGGCGAGTAAACATAATATACATCATGACGGCTGACTTTGTATCATGTGTAATGGCGGCTAACTTTGTAACATGTGTAATATGTTATTATTTCTGTTAAAAAAAGCCATAATTTGTTTTATTTGTTTCGAATTTATTTGTTATTCTAGTTTGGGTTTTCAGTTTTCTGAGAGTTTTAATGTGTTCATTTAAATATTTACAAGATTGTTCGTGAGGTGAAAGTTTTAGAAGTGAGCATGTGCCGAAACGGTCGAGTCCAAGTTTTCCATAGAGGTGGGAGGGTAGGGTATTAGGTAAGTAAGATTTTCCACACCTAACAAATTTTTTTTTAATAATTATTTTATTCTTTTGTCCGACAAAATAAATATTACAGATTAAGTTTTGCTTTTCATGTAGGCCTAACTAAGTAATTTTTGAATTCAAAATATTATGATTTGTTTATGAGGTGAAAGATTCGACTATCGAATCCAGTAAAACACTGAATCCTCGAATCTTGAATACTTATCAGGATTCGGTGGATTCGAGGATTCGAAGATTCGAGTGGCCCACCTCTAGTATAGATACAACACAGCTGATACTAGCTCTATGTGTACTCACAGAAAATATATTCGGCCAGGAAGTTCTTTCTGCCATCAAACTCTTCACTTGAACAGTAAGTATTTCCAGCTGTTCCCGCAACTCCGCCTCTTCCTCGGCTCGCTTCCTGTCTCGTTCTTCCTCCCGTCGAGAATCCTCGGCAGCAGCAACCAAAGAACGGTTCAACGACCGCTGCATTTCCTCTACTTGCCGTTTGTAGCGACGACTCAACTCCTCAAGGTATTGCCCACTAAGTGACATGTTGCGTTCCAATGCCTGCGATCACAATTGATTTGGACACTCATATACATATTATTATACAAATTAATAACGTGAAATAAATTGTTTTAGATGTGCACATGAGTACTTCAATATCCTTTGCCCATTAATGGGTAGAAAATCGATAAATGAACATTAAAACCAACAAACCTTTATTTTATATAAACATTGAATAATTGACAAGCAATGCATTTCTATTTTATAAGTCAAAATGTTTGTACTTTGGACACCATTATAGAATGCTTAACACCCATCATCATCATCATCAACACAAAGTAACTATCATGTAGTGAAATGTAGTCTCTAGAAGCAAAGAGTTTGTGCCTTTGATAAAACACAAAAATAAGAAGGAAATGTAGTTTTAGAAAAGTTAATAGAATCTATACCCGTAAGTAATAATTACAAAAAGTCGGTAGCATGACTGTCTAATGAGTCAAGCGTCCCGGGCTCAATTCTCAGTAAGTCCGAACAAATTTATCATTGCTGAGCTTGGGGTTTACTCTTGTTGTGTTTATTCTAAAATTAACTAGTTTGTAAGTCGTGTGTTGATATGACCATTCAGTTAATAAAGTGCCATTTTCCATATAAATACAAGCAAATTATGCAGGAACACCCAAATAAAAAAAAACATTTATATACTGTGCACCATCCATTAGACAAGCAGTTAAGTATCGCTTGAGGTAGAATGACAAATAACACTTGCTAGATTGGCCAGACAAGAGCATGAAATGTCGCTATATCTGCCCATACATGATAAAATATTAATACAGATACCACTCCACTACACACATCACCCCTTGTTGCCATTTTACAGCAATATTTGTAGTTAAAATAAGCCTCGGCCAGCAGCAAAAACATCCTGTCAGATGTTCTACAGAGCAAAATGTCCTTGAAAACACTCCCTCCACCCCTACCAAGAGACATGATCCTGGAGATGCTCCCTCCACACTCTTCCAAGCAACATGTCCTTAAAGACGCTCCCTCCACCCTCTACTGAGCAACATGTTATTGAAAACACTCCCCCTACCCCATACTGAACGACATGTCCTTGAAGACACTCCCTCCACCCTCTACCAAGTGACATGTCCTTGAAGACATTCCCTCCACCCTCTACTGAGCGACATGTCCTTGAAGACATGTTTTTGAAGACTTTCTCTCCACTCCTTACCAAGTAACATGTTCTTGAGGATGCTCCTTCCACTCCCTATCGAGAGATAGACACGATGGAACAGTAGAAAATACAAATAATAATCAAAACGGTTTGTTTATAGTGCATTGATTTATAGCAATATTTAAATATTAACAACCCGGTTTTTTATAATGAATTGATTATAGTATTTCTATATCTAATTAAGTGTTAAATTAATGATCTGGGGTTTGGTTGTGAAGTTTGTCCTACAATAAACGTTTAGCTGAACCACCTTTACATAGTACTAGAGCTTTAAAACAAATCCCAATTTAAAATTTTTAAATAAAATATCTTTATTTTAATACTTTTATTTTTTTCGAGCCTCAAATCTATTATTGTATCAAATCCTTAATCCTCCTTAATGAGTCTAAAGTTCCATCCCTGGGAAACACCCCCCTTGTCCCTCATCTATACCAGTGAGGTACCTTGATCCTGTTGGACAGACGCAGAAATACAGACTCCTTCTGTCCTCCTATGTTGGATGGAGGTGCTGAAGTAGTGCTCACACTTGCAGGTATAGTGCTTGAGTCAATATTCAGTTCCTTCAACTCCGACAGGAGCGTGTCCAAATCTTCCTCTTCCGGGGTAGCCTCTAAGACCCTTTCTGGCTCCTCCAACTGGGACACTGTGTGGTTCCTCACGAGGACCGTGGAGGATGATGCAGACATCTATGATACATAATTTATAAATCAAGGTGGTCGGGTAACCGATGACCCATCGGTTATGTTTACAAGCATATTTTGTACCAGTGGGTGGTAAGTGGCAAAAAATAAGGTAGAAGGGAATAAATAAGAATAGAGCACTGCATCCTAGCAATGCTGTTAAGTTTCATTTCAGTGCATCTGAGTACCCATTTGGGTTTAGGTGTGTACAATATAGCTTCTACAATGAAAAGAACAAAGTTCATACTTTACACTGCTGCCACTGGACAAAGAGGTAATGGCTGCCTTTTAAAGAAAATTTAGTGCTACTCCCAAATATTAGCTTAGTTCCTGTTTAGGTTATCCACACTTTTATAATATAATTATTCTAATGAATGAGGAAGGAATCATTTTAGAGGTAATCTACCCCCATTTACGTGGGAGAAGGTGAGGCCATTTAGGAAAAACCACCCTTAGTAGGGTGACAGGGATTTGAACCCCGGTCTCTCCGTCATCAGCAGTCTAGTCTAACACGAGAGTAGCGCATTAGACCATGTGGCCACTGAAGTGGGTTATGTATATATTAATTATACTAGTTGAATAAAGATAAGTATAGTAGAATTTTAGAAGAATAGTAGTTCCATTTGCGTGGAGGAAGAGGTGGAAAACATTTAGGAAAAGCCACCATGAGTACATCCGATCGAGATTCGAAACTTGATCTCCGTGTCACCTGCACATCAGTCTAATAAGAGTATGACATGTTAGACCATGTGAACACCGTGGGTTACATGATGACGAACTTCAAGGTTAGTATAAATCTCCAAACATATCAAGAATGATCAAGGAGCACAGAGGTGGGGTGGTCATGGGGTGTGTACGGGCAGTGACGGAAGTGTACACAACGTTTTAGTTGGGAAACCTGGTTTGATCCACGGCAGTCAGTTGGTTCAGTAGAGCCTCTCAGATTCATCAAGGGATTATTTAATAATGATGGTGGGGGAAGACTTTTGATAATAACAAGAGATTATACTATGTAGATGTTGAATAAAATGTTGTATTTCTAGCTAGCAGACATTACAAATATAAGGTTTCACTGTTCATACTCACTAGTTAGACTTAAGAAGATTAATATAAACTTTAAGACATAGCGAGAGAAGCTATGTTACGATAATTCAGCCACATGGGGCATCTATCCACTATAATGGTCTCCCTTTCCTTCCACCCATTTTTAACACCCTAAATGAAAGTAACTGTGATTAATGAAGTCCCTTCCTAGCAAATCTAGTTAGCTCGGGTACTAACCTGAAAGTGTTTCCCAGCACGTCCTTATAGCTCGCATGCTAACCTGGAAGTGTGGTGCATCTAACGCTTCCCTTCTCAATATTATCAAAAACCAATGCTAAAAACTAATATGCTGATTGGCTAGCTGTACACGCCAAACTTCCCCTTTCCACTGTGAGGCCACACGTGCAGGTAACAGCTTCCGGGTACAGATAAAACGAAATAGCACAATGCTTAAAAGTGAAAGATAAAAGTATTAAATTTAGATGACACTATAATTTCAACAAATACTTTCCAAGAATGAAAAACTACTAGATTTAAAAGTTAAATGTCTAAAATTGAAGTTAATGAATTGAAATTTAGAAGATATATTGCTTACAACTTTGATTATGATTTGGGCTACTTATTACTAAAGTGAAACCCCACACTTTCTTATAATTAAACATTTTAACTGACTAATTTAGTAATATTAAATACAGGTTAAATTAGGCCTAGAAAAGAATAATATATTGTAGCTGCTGAAGTCTATTGATATTACAATATAGTTGGCTAACGCGCCAGTCGTGTTTAGCTAGACCAGCGAGGACGGGGAGATAGAGGTTCAAATCTCGGTCGGGTGAACTGGGCTTTTTTTTCCTAAATGGTTTTCCACTATCCCTCCACGCAAATGCGGGTTTACTTCCTCTAAATTCAACCTTCCCATTCCTAATCCATTAGTGTAATTAGTACTTAAGCGTATAACCAGAACGAGTAGTAAGACGCAGTGCCAAATAAAAAAATAGGCCTAAGTGATTGGAAAACCATAACATACAATAACAATAGTACTCTCAGTATCTTGATAATGTTAACCTAATTTCTAATAAACTTAAGGGGGTGACTTTTGTAAAACAATATATAAACTTTTATTAAATGTCTTTGAATATTATAAATACTGGGCACTTGCAAGCCTATTACATCAATAATGAATTTAAGTGTTTTAAGAATGGTATTAACTTAAAAAAATAAACAATGGCAAACTAATATATATACATGATATGGTCGAGAGTTAAGGGCCTAAAACCCCGACCACTTTACAATCTTTTTTCATGCACAAAGCAACTAACAAAAAAATATTTGAACTTTTTTTCGGCTTTGAGAACAATTCATATATTCGATTTGAGTTCGCTTTGAATTGAAAAAGTGGACTTCCCACACCCCTGATTAATATCAGGCTTACCTTGATGATGGATAAATAGCAAAGCTATATTTTATAACTACGGTTGGAGCCCCATTTAACTATCATGTTCTTTGAATTAGAAAATGACACCATGAGGATGACTACTGGATAGCAAAGTGGTTAGAGCATTGAAGTACTAAGAAAAAGGTCCTGGATTCAAGTCTCGTGTCCATGTGTCATTTTTTAATCAAACAAATATGATATTTAGATGTGGCTATAACTGTAACTAGCAAATATAATACCGGTAGCTTAGCTATTTAATCAATCAAGATATGCGCATTTGTACAGTTGTAATTGTATATTTGGCAGCATAAAGTCTTCCCAGGTCGAAAATAGCTGCGTTATCTGATAGCTCATGATCTTAATTGAGCACATATATGTAGCTGATGATTTCCACACGTCCATCACCGACTCTACCTTAAAATATGAGTGAATAATGACCCAGGGCACAAGAAGACTCCTGGATAGCTCAGTGGTTAGAGCATTGGCATACTAAGCCAAAGGTTCCAGGTTTGATTCCAGTCTCTAGGTGTAATTTTTCAATTTTAAGAATATTACCTTGACGAGTTACACTATGGTTAATTCTTCTAAGCTAAGGCCATACTCCAATCTGTCATGGTAGGACTGCTAACTTCAAAGGTATGGTGAGTGTACTTTGAGACAAGTTTTGAAATATTTACTTTTTGAGTAGTATTATAATCGCTATTATTTCTAATGTCTCGGATGGAAATTGACTCACCCTGGTTGTCTCCTCGGAAAGCTGCACCTCTGTAGTGATCTCTCTCTCCAGCTGGACATCTGATGACAGGTCAGCCATCTTGTCTGGCTGTGTTCTGGTTGGTTGAATATCATCACTAGTATAGCGGGGAGAGTCACAGGGCTCGGTCTTGGAGCTCAGGTCCATGGTACATGTCATCACCATGGACTTTAATAGTGGATTTTTGTCTACATCTACTTCTGTGGTCTTATTGGGGTACACGGGCTCCGAGTCGGCCTGGCTCACGTTCAGAACTACCTTTCTTTCTAGCACTGCCAGTGTGTTACAAAGGGCCCCCAAATATTCTGGAGACAGCATGACCTCCAAATAACTGCCGAGACCCCCCTGTTTGGGAATCACTCCATTAGTCAGAGGACGTAGGGGATATGGGGCCCCTAGAGGTCCATGCCCCAGATCCAATCCGAAGTGGCCACAAAGCTGTCCGCGATGCAGAGCTTCTGCAACCAGAGGTTGGTCAAGGAGTCGGGCCAGACGGGGTCCCTGGCATGCTAGCAGTTGGAACATACGATGGTAGAGGGCATCACTGCAGTTGTCGCACACCACTAAGTGACTCGGACTTATACACCACTCAGTGTCCAACAAGGGGTGCTCTGCACCACCAAGGGCTGTTGTGCTGGTCCCATTGCCCTTCTCTCCACCCTTCACAAGTGCTTCTGCTGCCTTCTTCACAATGCTCAGCACAGCATCCCTGCAAAGCAATAATCTTCAGTGTGCCCAGCCAAATTATGTTTTTAAATTTTCCAACTTTTCTAAGTTTTCCAGCCACTTATAAATATTAAGTACTATATATTACAAACATTATTTTTTATTTATTTGACGTATTTAGCGTGCACTTTATGAAGTGACTAATTATATCAGCACACGAGAATTTCTATGAGTGAGCGCGAAAGGGCCTGCCGATTTTGCTGATAAAGGTATTTCCACATACCTTCCAGGGTTATTTTACATGCCACAGTTGACTTGAGACCAATGGCTTTACTTACCCTCCGAAGGAAGTTGTGCTACAGATTTTTATCGCTCAAGAAAAATCTGTCAACTTTTGCTGGGTTTGAACCCACAAACATCTGGTCCTAAAGCGAGCACTTTACCCCAAGACCGAGGTCGACGATTATTTTATAAAGATTGTAATTCAATGTGATATATTCTTAGACACACTGTCTGAAATTGTCATTCTATGCAGGGGTTAAGGGAGTTCAGCCTAAGGCAATGGCCTATTGTGTAGTGTGATCTATGTTAGTACAGCTTAACATTTTTGTGAGACATTCTTTTTTTAGTTTATTCTTCCTATAAAGCAATCAAGTTCTAGTGCATACACATAACCATGCCTCAACTTTGACTAAAGACGCACAGCATAGGAGTGGAAAGACAGCACCTAAATCACATGTAGATCTTGAGAATTGAAATTAGTATGATCAACTGGGACCATCAAAACTTTATTGCACAATTTTAACCAGTGTATAAATTATAAGTAGGGACATGCAAAATTTGCATTTATGATAAAACGAATTTTTAAACGAATTCTACTGTTTTCACGCGAATAACACAAATCTAAGCTTTTTTTCTAAATAAACACAATTTCTTTGTAATTTGGCAAATACCACATCATGCAATATAATTTTCAATGCAGTAACACTGGTGATAGCACTCACTATACCAGGGCTGCCATTTATTCAAATAATATCAGTTTTTACTTATTTTATAGGTATAAAATAGATCACAGGAAAAATGAGTGTTTTCAGGATATTTAAGCTTTTTTTTTTATCTGAGGTTAGCATTAAAAATCACAATTACTACTTTTACACATTACGATACCTAAATTTCAATTCTTTGTTTACAGCCTCTAAAAGATTTCACACTAGGTCAAACAAGGGCATTAATATATATGGACCTTGCTACAGGCAGTCATGTTTGGCAAAATTATATCTTCCTCATTTTTATTTCGATCTCCTTATTTGATAGTAGTTTAATCTTCTATGACGACATGTTTCGGTGTTATTATTGTTTAGTCTAAACCTAAGTTGATAATCGATTATTTCAATATTATATTGCTATTTGTAAGACTCGAAGGTAATGGTATTAAGATATCAAGTTTGATATTACTATGCGTTTAATCTTTTGTGTGTATTTATATTCGATTTTTCTCTAAATATATTAATAAATAGTTAAATACACAATATAAATGGAAAACTTAGACAGTTTTATCCTAGGTTTTTTTTAACGAATACTAATTTTACTCCTATTTACATAAATAATAACATCGCTTTCAGCTTATAATAACACCACTTTTCTGCTAAAAAATAACCTCACCTTTTGCATGTCTTTAATTATAAGCTATAAAAAGTGATTCAATGATTTCAAATCATTACAGTTCAGAGTTTTGTTTTTTGTGTACAATTTTTAAGGTATGTGGCTGAAACTTAATACAGTTAGTTATTCATATGAAGTGTACACAATGAAATGGTATTGTTATTGTTGCTGTTATTGTCATTGTTATTTATTATTGTTGTTATTATTTATTTATTTAGCACTGTGTCTTGCTACCCGTTCAGATTATTCGCTAAAGTACTGATTAAACTAATGGGTTAGGAATTCGGAAGGTTGAATTTAGAGGAAGTGAACCTGCATTTGCGGGAGGGAGAATGGAAGATTATTTAGGAAAAACCCCTTCCAGTTCACCTGACCGAGATTCGAACCTTCCTCTCCCCGTCCTCGGCAGTCAAGCTCAACATGAAACAAGCGTGTTAGCTAGCTATACCACCGAGGTGGATTATTATTATCAACAATATTATACATATTTCATTGAGTACACCCCATATGCATGTCTAGTTATACAAAATTTAAGCCCCGTCATTAATTACTTTACATTAACAATGGTACCTACACAAAAAGCATAAGATAGCAGCAATACCTTGTTAACTGTACTGATTTTAAATGATTGAATCACTACTTGTAGATTAAAATTATACACTTGTTTAAACTGTACAGTAAAATTTTGATGGTTGATTGGCCTTATAGGAGATTTGGGGTGAGAATTAAATGAAGAATCTGACGCTTTAGCACAGTCAATAGCATGTTTGTCTATTGAGCTAAGGGTTCCGGGTTTGATTCTCGGTGTGGCCGAAAAATTTATCATTGGTGAAATGCGAGTTTACCCTTTTACAGCGATGAATTAACGACCATGGACTGGATCTTTTGCCTATCTTAGTCTTAAGATAGATTATAAGGTATGAATAAAAAATTGACCCAAACAATATGCTGGAAACAGTAATGGATGTAAAGTAAAACTGAATAGTGTTATTTTGACTTGTAAATAAAAGTTGTGTATTTCTTAAGTGAATATGTAAAAATTCCAGAAATTTTATAAACGTCCCAGACCTTTCCCAGTTTTCCAGGTCGCTGAACAGCCTGTATTTTACAATTACGGGAACCTTTTTTAACACTAGTCCAACCCACTTCAGTGGTCGAAAGATCTAAGGCAGAAATTATCAAAATTGTGGTCCGATTCATGATTCCATGGGGCCAGCGGACCTTTCGATGAACCAACATACAATGTGGCCCAATTCTTCTTTTTATAACCATTAAAAATATACACCATTAGAAATTATGTAAGAAAACACTACTCTATTAGTCACAATAATGTTACCTTGCACTGCCAAACAGGTTCCTGGGTGGTTCTCCTGTCTCAGATTTATAGAGAGGTTCCTCGTCATCATCGTCATTATCATCATGAGTCCTGGGTTCATTCTCATCCTCCGTGTCTAGAGCTTCAAACTCACTCGTGCCGTAAGCTCGGAAGAGAGAAACGGGACAGAAGTGCTCCTGACCGTAGTGTGAGTGTAGTTCCACCTTGATGTACTTGCTGAACATGTCACCTGAACACAAGAAGACATAAATACACACACCACCGCTCTAGGAAACCCCAAGGTGACCAATGGCTTACCCTTCACATAATATCTGCAACAGACTCGTAGCCTACATGGGAAAACTAAAAAATATCAATGGCTAAGGCTGCCTTCAAACAGAAATTATTTCACCGCATCTTTGTGCCTGTTCAGGTTGTAAGCATATATGATAGTTACTCTAATGGGGGAAGCAATGAGTAATGATGATATTAATGATAATAATACCTGGAGGTAGTGTGAAGCTCTGCACCGTCCTCTCGTCGGAAGCAGTAAACTGGCCAGCAAGTTGCCAGTCTCGAGTAGGGTAGCGATCACTCACAAACACAGAGAACTCTCGTGGAGAAGATGAGAACAATTCAAAGTTGGCCAGCTCGATCTGCAATTATTATTGTCAGTATTTGGCAGTGGAGGTTGATGGCTTTGGGGGTAAAATCATTCTAGCACTTGTTTTTATTTCTCGTCATTAAAATCTTGGTTTGAATATTTAAGTATGATATATGAATATAATCACTATAGTATATGAGTAATATAGTTTATATTGTAAGTCCTGATTCGGTTGATTCTATTGTAGTTATCAAAAGGTGTACCTTAACCCTCACTTTTTGAAATCCCGCATAAACATTTTCCTGGACAATTGTGGTGGATTTAGTGATGAGCAAAAAAGCAGTTTCATGAGACCTTCAGAGTCCCACACAGCTAAACAATGAACTATATACAACAATGTATTTGTGTAATACTCTCTTACATTCTTGGCCTGTATAGCCTCGCAAAGCTCCACAATTAACATAATCTTACCTTATTGGCCTGTATAGCCTCGCACAGCTCCACAATTAACATAATCTTACATTCTTGGCCTGTATAGCCTCGCACAGCTCCACAATTAACATATGCTCTCACCTTCTTGGCCTGTATAGCCTTGCACAGCTCCACAATTAACATATGCTCTCACCTTCTTGGCCTGTATAGCCTTGCACAGCTCCACAATTAACATACTCTTACCTTCTTGGCCTGTATAGCCTCGCACAGCTCCACAATTAACATACTCTTACCTTCTTGGCATGTATAGCTTCGCACAACTCCACAATTAACATACTCTTATCTTCTTGGCCTGTATAGTTTCGCACAACTCCACAATTAACATACTCTTACCTTATTGGCCTGTATAGCCTCGCACAGCTCCACAATTAACATAATCTTACCTTCTTGGCCTGTATTTAACCTTGCACAGCTCCACAATTAACATAATCTTACCTTCTTGGCCTGTATAGCCTCGCAGAGCTCCACGATGAACCATATTCGACTCGTACATGTGTTCAGCATGTATTCATCTTGAGATGGAGAAAGAACAGATCCAGCACTGCCAGACTCAGGGTTCGAGATCAGAACCTTAGCACCACAGTCCGGAGACGCTTGGTTCTTTGATCGTAGCTTCAAGTTGCCACTGCTTGAGGACATTGACGAGTTGACATCTGAGAGGGGAATAGACAAGGTTATAGATCAGTGTTATAGGCTTACCTATCATATAGTCAGTAAGGAATACAATGAACTACTCATGGTACCTAGCTATTGCTATACCTCTCTTCTTCTCCGCTTCAGCGAGCTGTTTCTGGGTCCACTCACTGAACGATGGAATATCCTCCTGAACTGCACCGTCATCTGTGCCGGCAGTCATGTTGCTGGGAGGAGTCGCATCCTGTGGCACATCCATCACACTCATGTCGGACTCAGGCACCTTCAACTCTTCATGCACGCTATATCTGCACAGATTTCAATATACAGCCTCAAGAAAAGTTATTTCAGGCATACATGATGTGTATTTATTCAATCATATTCTGTAAAAAAGATAAGATTTGGATCTAAATAACAAATTTTTATTAGAATGAAACCTTGGTCATGGGATTGGGTGGTAAAAATCTGTTTTCTTCAAGTGGCAGTAATTAACTCTTTGTCCAATGGCAGTAGTGTAGAGTGTGAACTGTGTTCTTTTCATTGTAAAAACCATACTGTATTAGTTCCTTTTATATGGTTCTATCTTTTACATGTTACTATCTAAATTTTGATTAGCGAAGGTTAAATCAAACATACTAGTTAAAATTTATTACCAAGTCAATATTGATATTTTGAATAAATAACATCTTAATGAGTTTGACACCTTAGCTCAGATGGTAGCATGTCTGTCTACTGAGCTAAGGGCTCTGGGTTTCTTTCCTGGCATGGCCGAAAATTTATTGTCAATGAAAATATGGGTTTATCCTTTCACAATGATAAATTATCGGCCGGGGACTGGATGGTGTTCCTGTCCTAGTCTTAAGTTAGATTATAATAAGACACATGAAGCTATGACAGGCCTAGCAAGCCGGTAGTGGAAAAGATATTACTTGAATAAAAAACTGACCCAGGCCACAGACTGGAAACAGTAATGGGTGTGAGAAAATATCTTGACACCTAATAATTTTGTTTATTGGAAAATACTTTGTCATGCCCATAGTCTTCATCCTTATGACATTAAAATAATAAACATACCGCTAGTGTTGTAGAGTGCCATCCTCCTAGCATTCTTGAACGCTAAACACAACTGGATATTTTATGCTTGGCATTGTATCTATCCACCCATTGGAGTTAAGCTTGTAATTCAAAATTATGCCAATGTGTAAGAGAGAGTGGAAAACCACTAAGGTAAAAACCCCATAATACACCCGAATGAAATTCGAGCGCCGATCTCCATTGTTATCGGCAGTTCAATCCATTGCTAGAATGATGCCATAGGCCATTTTATGTCATTTATGTATTTTCAATAAATAATAAATTAATTAATTATATGAAATAGGTTAAAAGTATTTTATTTGTGAATGAGAGTATACCAACTTTGATAAAAAGACGATGTCAGATTTAAGAATATTTTCAAATTGATTTAAATGTTGTTCTTCAAATATAATAAATAATTACATAGATTGTTTTATTTAGCACCCCATCTTCCAACCCATTATATATAGGCATATATTTTACTTAGGTGGTACAGTCACGTGAGGAGAATGGAGAAGGAGAATATACCAAAGAAGATGTTGGATATTAACATAGGGGTAGGTGGCCAAGAAGAAGAGCAAGGGACAGATGGCTGAAGGGAGTAAGGAGGAGTGTGGAGGAGAGGAAACTGGGTCATGGTGGAGGAGGAAAGGTGGTGGGAAGAAAAGATACAGTGTAGAAGATAATGTGGCAAACAGTGGCTGGAAACTATTCATGATCATGATGATAGTATAGTAAAATTACACTGTGCTATTGATGTGGAAGGGTGAATTTAGAGGAAGTGTACCAACATTTGCATGAAAGGAGACTGAAAAATTATTTGGGAAAAACAACACTCAGTGCACCCGATTGGGATATGAGCCCCACCCTCCCTGTCATCGGTAGTCCATTCTATTGCGAGAGTGATGCCTTAGACCTATTCGACTACTCAAAGTGAATTTACATACATAGAAATAAGTCAATATTACTAAACCTTTACATATATTAATTATATAACACATCAACTCTAACATTGTTTTGCAATTTACATTTTTTTAAATCTGATATTTCTTCAGTGTTTATTGGGAGCTTCTCAACAAAACGGTGGAGAATGAGGAGTGAACCTACCCCAGGCTAGCCTCCTCCCTTGGAGTCATGGTTGTGTTGTCGACACCTGGGACCCTGGCAGGCGGTTCACTGGCGGACAACCTGCAGCGATACAACATACCACTAACAAGTGTACTGTCGGCCCCCATAGGCCGTGGACATGTTTCAGAAGCAATAATAAAATCGTTGATATGGATTTATGTATTTGGTTTATTGTTAACTTTACAAAACACACTGAGATCCCATAAAGTGTGAGTGGGCGTGGCGGACGGCGACTGACTGGCTGGTCTACACATACTAGCAGGTCTTGACTCTTACAAGTCTCTCGAGCAACTTACGTCCTGTTCGTCTCAGGCAAACTCACAGAACTAATACTGACCCTAGCGCCATAGTTGCCTGTATATACCACCACACGCACACGCACACGTCACACAAGACAAGAACATGTGGGTCTTTCAATGCGTGCCTACTAGGTGAATTAGAAGTTGCTTAACTCGACACATTTATACATTCTTAAGCAGTGTCACACTTAACGTAAATGTAGAAAATAGAAAGCGAGGGAAGGAAATGAGTACTTCTCAACATGTACGCACATTAGATAGTATAAGTATTGAAGCGTGAAAGAATATGTATGCCTAATGAAGTGCTCACCTGGTTGTGGACGAAGCTCCTGGACCGGGCTGCTGATCTGACAGAGACGCTGTCTCCTCAAAGCTAGAGATGATCTCGTTGAACTGCTCCGACTGCACACAACAATACTCGATCAATCAACACACAAACAATTTTAGGTGAAAGTTCAGAGGTTTCAACTAGTTAAAATTCAAAAGCTGGTAGGTCTACATGTTGTTTGGTGTTTCGTGAGCATTGGTTATAGTACACTTTGGTTTAGTTTAGTTTTCCTAAACAGAACACATACACTTTCATGAGCAATATAGTGTAAGAATTTTAATGATATCAAGGTATTTACCTTTAATTATCCTTAAGTGGTTATTTATCTTAAATTTACTATTTCCAACGGTCATTGCATTGCGTCGAAGGAAACCAAGAATAATAATGCCTGTACAGTTATTTTATCAAGAAATTATTATTATTAAACTGGAGTTTTATCCGTCTTATCATCCTCTATGAGATTTGAAATGGCCGCCCTCTAAAAGGAGTAATGAAAATGACTCCAACAGTGGGGAAGGGGGAGAGCAAAGAGGAAGCGGGGCTTGGTATGAAGAATCAAAAAAGACGCGGACTTGTAAATAATTCAATGGAATAAAGCAGTGTGTTAATTACCAGTTTTATTAGTGTCAATTACACAAAAAGCATTTCAAACGACATGGAAAGATGGTACAACTACTTGGTACAGTTTTTATTACTTCCAGACCGCGGCTATGACCTACAAGTGAGTTGATCTGATCCACTAACATTTTCAACTCAGAAGACACTACAGGACTCCATTAACATGAGGTGATATCAATATAAATTTTATTCGTGAGTCATCCTTCGTTTTTCTTTTTTTGTTACAATTTCGACTGGACTTCATCAATTTTTTTTTAAACTTTATTACTCCACAATCAAAGAATAATATTAATTTCAACTCAACACACTAACAGTAGAATTTTCCCCTAAACGTAATATTCTGTTTCCACAATTGACTCTATAAATGAAACCTTTTATTATCGACTTCGACAAAATGCAATAACCTTATTTAGTATTCATTGTTTTTTTTTTTTGTATCCACCGAACAACCTCATTGAGGAAATTGATCATAATGAATGTGTATAGTATTTATATATTTAAAGAGTTCAAATTGTTTTTTTATTAAATATCTGATTGTTTAGTAAGTCTGCTTGGACAGTAAAGGTTACATTTTTTTTCCCAACATGACCCATAGGTCCTGTGAGAGTCCCGTGCTCAAATTTGGTCTTTTGTAGTATTAAAGTTTGTTTTTACTTTCCCCGAGTTAATTGTAGTGGGAAGTGGAAGTTATCCGTGAACCCAATTGTTGCAATCACGTTTTTTTTTAGATGAATGCTTGATGTAAATAAATTTATATATATTAAAATTTAATAAAAGGAAACATAACAACCAATAAATATAACTAGTTGAGTTCACAATAGCACATTAAATACCAGTTCAATAAAGTCATAAAATGTAGAAATTTGGATGGATAATCACTGATAAAAAATTATAAATGAAATAATTATACAATGAATTTAAAAAAAAAACCTGTAGCACTTAAGGATACAATTAAAAATTTAAAAAAGCATCCTTTGATTGGTAGTCAAATTTATCACTGCCTTGCAGGCTGAGCTGTCGAGTCTGAAGCAATTTTGGGTGGCATCATGAGTTGGTAAAATGTACAGACTACAAATTAAAAATAAAAATTTATAGTATTATACCATATAAGATAATTGTATCAGTTTAATTTAATTTTTTTATTTTTGGGAGAAATATTTGTAATTTGTATTGACAGATTTCTTCAAATATAAATTCAGTGTCAAAGAAGCTTCCCATAAAGTAATTTGTATTGGAGCATTTTACTGCAATAAATTTGCTATCCCTAGTTAATAGCCTATACTTTAAACATTTCTGGGTGAGTCAAAGTTAGACAGTAGAAAAATAGAGCCGCCGGAGTCGAAGGCTTGGCGTACCGACCCCACAGCCCCGCTTCCAAGGTTGGCAGCCATTACTTGCACTGAAAAGATTTCCTCAATGACTGGTGGTAGCTGTAGGAAGTGACGAATCCGATAGTGAGGGTGCAGAGAGCCCCCAGGATTAGCGACAATCAACCTGATTAAGGGATTAGTTGAAAAACAAAGCTGAAAATCTTTTCTGTCCTCTGGTACATTCCAGATTCTAAATTTCAGGAACGGGGGCAAGACCAAGATGATATAAGTTGACAAGAGGTCTGAGATAACAAAGAGAGGTGTGGAAGCGTCGTAAAACAATACAGAAAGAATTGATAAAAGATTTAGAATCATTTTAGTTGGTCATCATGTAAATCTTATGAATAAAAATTCATAGTAAATATACTAGCACAAATTTTAGCAAGAAAGATTTGTTTAGCATTAAGTGCAAAGTTTGATCTACAGGATATCTTTGTTTAGTTACAAGAAATACAAAATTATCTCAATACACATCAGGTTTTATGACAATATGTTAAACAAATAAATTATTAGTTGGATTGTTTTTAAATACATAGCTCAATCCAAATCCCAGTGTGTCCATTTTCTATTCTAATATTATAAGTCTCCTCATAAACTTGATGACATAAGTGCCCTATTAGAATATATAGGCAACCATCCAGACCTCATACTTCTTACTGAGACAAGGGTAAAGGAAAACGAGAGTAAATTTTTCAATGTTGAAGGCTACAAAAAATATCTTCTCATGTCGTAATGATAGGCCTGGGGGTGGTGCCTGCATCTACATTAAGAACAATCTTAACTTTGAAGTGATGCAAATAATTGAAAAGGATATTTACTACATAAACATCTATATACAGAATATAGACCCTTCTTTAAATATAAATGTTGTATACAGCCCCACATCCCCCTAAACATCTCTAATTGATTTCCTTGATACGTTTGAAGCGATACTTAACAGTGTATATAAATATAATAGCATCATAGTGGGGGATTTTAACATAAATAGTACATAAATATAGGAAGTATCTAAATATGATAAAAAGCTATGGGTTTTGTCTGTGTAATAGACTTCCAACAAGAGTTGATAATAGATCTGAGAGTACAATTTACCATGTTATTACAAACACTCAATCATATGATAGAATGTGGATAAATAATATACACTCCAGTCTTAGTGATCATAATATATTAATAATTGAATTGGAGTAAGACAAAGTGGATATTAAAACAGGGTATAAAAACCGAAGACAAAACCCAAATATTAAGATCAACTACAAAACTTTAACTAATATTTTCCTAGAAAAATTGAACTCACTAAATATTGACATACTTGATACAAATCAAATATATGGAAACCTTTTTAACATTCTGGGCCACTCTTTAAATTTTGCCAAGAACTCCTAGGTCTAATTCATCAACAGGATAGGCTCTCTAAACTTGCCAAATTACATACTCTTAATATAAATATAGCTAATGATTATGCTCTATGCATAAATAGCGTAACCTTCCTGAGAAGAAAGCTATTCAGGAAACACTATGCCAGGCAATTTAATGACGCTACTGGTGACTCCAGGAGAATGTGGATAATTATTAACAGTGCTCTGAATAAAACTAACTCCAAGTTTAATTCTAATGCAATAACTAAAATAATGTATAATAACCAAGAATATACCGACAACAAACAAATGTGCAATATTTTCAATAATTATTTTATTGAGGTGGGGCATTCTTTAAGTATGTGGATACCGATAAAGCCTTTGGAAAAACTTATAATATTTGAGGAAAAAAAATTCAATCCATCTCTTTACTACTCACAGATGAAAGTGAGGTGGCGAAATTAATCTCTGGACTTAAAAAACTCTGAGAGCCACCCATATGATCATTGTTCTAATAATTTGCTAAAAAAAGGTAAGAACCCTATAACAAAATGGATTACTCTGTTGATAAATAAGTCCTTTGAAGAGGGAACAGTTTTGGATATCTTAAAAATTGCTAAAGTAATTCCGATCTTTAAAGGTAGTGGTACCAAGGCAGACACCTATAATTATAGGCCAATATCTATTTTATCAGCTGTTTCCAAAATTCTGGAGAAAGTTGTAAAAAAAACTTGTAAGATACTTGGAACACATTCACTTTTTCTCTCCAGGGCAGTATGGCTTTAGGGATAAATCAAACACACTAAATGCATGCATGGACCTAGTTGACCAAATTCAAACTGCTCTGGATAGTAACTTAAGGTCAGCTGGACTATTCATAGACTTGAAAAAAGTGTATGACTGTGTAGATCATGCAATCGTAACTTACAAACTAGTTAAAATTGGTATACATGGAAGTAGTATTGGAATGGTTTAAGAGTTATTTATCCAATAGGTCTCAGTTTGTCTCAATAAATAACTCTACGAGTACAGAGAAACAAATCAGGTGTGGAGTTCCTCAAGGATCAGTTCTGGGCCCTATTTTATTCTTAATTTACGTAAATGTGATGTAGCCAAGGTAGACTTCAAAGGCCATATTCAATTATATGCTGATGACACATGTTTTGTATATGTTGAAAAATCACTGTACTATTTGATGACTGGCTTAAAATGAATAGACTAACACTTAACCTAAATAAAAGCAATTTGGTGGTTTTAATAGGCCTAATAGTAATCATGATACCATTGTTAAAATAGACTTCCAAGATAGAGAATTAAAATAAGTAAAGGAGGTAAAATACTTAGGTTTGTTGATAGTCTCCTCACTTAACTGCAAACCATATATACAGTTCATAATAAATGAAATAGCTCCTGTATTAGGAATACTTAAAAGATTGTCCTATAAATTTCCCCCTAGTGTACTTAAACCACTTTATTTCTCTCTAATCCACTACCACATCAGCTACCTTAATGTTATTTGGGGCTGTGCCTATCTCAATCATCTTATGGCACTTATAGTTCTACAGAATAAAGCAATCAAAAACTTATACAGACTCCCTTACCTCACACCTACTAATGATGTATACAGTATCACTAACATTCTGCCCTTAAGGAAACAAATCATATATATGACTCTGCAATAACATTTCTCAAAATAGGTAGTGACCTACAACTTTAAGCTCAATCAAAATGGGTAAAAACCGTACACATGGTTACTTAACTAGAGGACATAACAACCTCTGCATTGCTCATTATAATACAGTAAATTATGGAGTAAACTACATTCATGGTAAGGGCACACGATATAGCAATACAATTCCTAATGGTGTTAAAACATTGGGATTACATTTAAGCTAAAAAGAGAGCTCAAATCATGGATGAGGGTAGCTTCCTTAAGAGTCTTTAATATAAATTGTTATTTGATAATGATTGCTCTATAACTCTCATGTATCTAATTACACCCAAAATCTTATTATGGATAGGTACTGCACATAGTTTGAGTTGATTGCTATTGTCCACAGCTATCTTTTTTCTACCATCTAATGTATAAATTATGAATTTTTTAACTAGGCCTTTTTTTTAACCGTTTGGTCATACATAATATCCTTTCTCCCTTAATGTTTTGTTTGCATATATGTGACTTTAGATAATTTGATTATTATGCATCTGTAACATCCAATAAGGTTAAATTACGAATATGTCCTAACCAACATTATGATTGTTATCAATCCATGACTTATCTTTTCACCTGCATCCCCTTTCCTCTTCCCCCCTCCCCTATCCTTCCCTATATGTATGTATTTTGTACTTGTATTTTTTTTTTTGGTTAACTGAACCTGTTCTTTTGTAACTTTAATGTAACGAGCTAACTGCTCATTTTAAAGACAAATAAAACAAACAAAAATAATATGCAAAGTTTATCTTTACAAAATGTTAATTGGGCTAGTGAAGTTGTACCTCGCAACTTCCCTCACACATTATATTTTGGGTACCGGTACTGGAAGAACTTTAACAATATCTTCCATATCTAATACTGATATATTGTATCTATCATCTGGCCAAAACACTGTCTTACTTGTAGCATATCAAGACAATTCATCACAATTACTTGGAACTAATTATTTGGAAGAACTGCTTGTATGATGCAGACATAGGCTGTATCTGAATAGTCAAAGGGTCCCTAATCAGACCCTTGAGTTTTAGACTTGATGCAATCTTGATGATTTTACACTTCTCACGCTGTTCATAACAAAGACTGCATCAAACTATTCGAACAGCAACGAACTTATTTAAAATGGCGGAAAATGTAAGTCAGTACTCTAGCAGATGAAACGATAATGCTAGAACAATTGCCAGTTAAACACCGCAACCGACAAGAGAACAGCACACATTTGGTAGCCTTCGTATCCATGCTGACCAAGAGCTCGAGAAGACTGCATAGGTATTGTTCACGACTATTCAGACAGATCTACACTTGGTCATGTGATTGCCAATGCAGCTATCAAGGGCATGAGTCAAGGCGACGCCGCATAAGTAGACTATTCGGATACAGCCATAGAGAATACCTGTTGTGTGCTAGATATAAACTTTACAAGAATGTATGTACCTGCTGTAACATTATGGATTAACTTGATACATCAGTGTCACCAATAGATTAATATGTCATTTATTCTAGATTTTCCTAATAAGTTGTTTTTATTAGTGTGGACACTCATAGGTCCTATAGCCTTTTTTATGCCCAACAAATTTGTCCTTCCGTAACAGTAATTTGTTAGCTCAACTTTTTATTAGATTAAGAAAATAATACAGTAATATGGAATTGTGTATAGGAATACAAAGAAAGAAGGTGCCAAAATAAAACATTTAAATTTATACTATTTTAGGGACAGTGCTAACTAAACTATAAAAAATGTTAAGGATGGACATTTTAATTTTTGAGGAGACTCGTAGCATATGATCAAAAGGAAATATTTTTCACTAATTTTTTTTATAAAGACAATAAACTACGTATAGTAAGTGGGAAAACACAATATTTGGCCTAGCAAAAATTAATATTTCAACTTTTGTCACAAACAAAATGAAAATAAGCTTGATAAAATCAATATGATGTTTATAGTATGAAAGAGCAATTAACTAGCTACAATTTGATGTAAACATGTCACATTTGAATGAAATTTAACATTTTAATCTTTGTCCCTGACTATCATGGCTTCACCCCAAGACATATTTTGCGAAAGAGATTGAAGTTTGGTCAATGAAGATTATTATTGTGCATTAATAAAGATGTTGAATGGGGATGTTTTTTGAGAATATTAATTGTGTTTGTATTATTATGATTCAGGCGTTGTCAGAGCTCAAGTTGCTCTGTTAATCAGTCAGAAAATATAAGTGAAGCTTTGGCCATGCAATTTTACACATTTTTTTGGTGAGTGTAGTGGGAGTATGAATTTAGTTATTTTCAGATTTAAAAAAAAAATTGCCTAAAACACTAGTTCTAAACTAGGCCTAATTGAGATTTGATTCAATTGTTTATTTTATCTTAACAAATAGTTTTAATCAATTCTCTGTATCTTTGAGAGTAATATTAAATTATCTATTTATTTACATGGGTTATGTAACACAAAGAAAACATGTTTCTGACATTCACAGCACAGTGTGACCCCCACTCTCATTTTCTTCCCTAATGCCAGGATTAAGATCAACTTAAGGTTCACTTACTGTTCACTTAGTGTCCACATAACGTAATATAAAATAAAGTTTCTCGTATTTATAAATCAAAGCCATTAAAATGCAGTTAACTTAAAGTACACTTAAGGAGTTGTCCATGAACGTTAAGTGAAGGATATCGTGTGTTCTAGCTAGCCAATCATTTTGCGAACAATGTCAAGAGGGCTATTTAATATTTACTTCATTTGTTTGTTTATGGAATTATACGACTTCTTTGGTATTGCTTGTCTGCGTCTTGCTAACTCTAAAACATTGTAGCCTCTTGTTCCACTTAAATTTGTAGCTCCAGTAAAGCTTCTATTGCAAGTACTTGCAGCCTAAACACTTGGGTTACATTTTAGAGAAGCATTTTTTTTTTACATACAGTCCAAACCCATTGTCTGTATTTTCTTCTAATTATGTTAAATTACACTACATGAATCCTGATCACACACTATTCGCTTTAAGTTAAGTGAACGTTAAGTTAATCGTGATCCCGGCATAATACGAAGCTACCAGTAGCTTGTAGTAGTCTATTGTAGGATAAAAATTATTAAATTTACTTACTTCAAACAAGTGAATATTAGAGCCAGTGTTTGAATCTACAGAGGAGAGCTTGTTTTTGTTATCAAGATTTTCATCAGAAAAAAGAGGTTTGTCATGAGTGTGTTGTGTATTTTTATTCACTTTCAAATCATTTCCAGATTCATTGATCCCATGATTGATTACTGTACTTTCTGTAGCTACCAAGATAAATAGCAGCCCACTAGAATAAAAAAAAACAATAAAATTAACTAATATACATTTATATAAATATAAACATAGACATCTAAAATTGAATAACTGATTGCATCAGAAAATAATATTTATCATAACCACAAAATAATTATTCTAATGGTTAAATAAGTCCTTGGCACTCACCTAGACAAAACTGAAACGAACATCAACACAGCGTATATACAACATACGCTGTTCCTCATTTTAAACTATCAATAAAAATCAAACGAATCAACATTTTAACTATGAATTTGAAAAAATCTATCAACAACTTTTTTTAAAAAGCACAGCCATTTGATCACATCCTCACATCAGTATTACATTTTACACATCCGGTTTATGAATAAACAATCAATTAAAAAATATAATCATTAATAATAATGCTATAAAATATTGGTTTAATATGCTATATTAGTTTTTAATAGGTAGATAGATTAATAAATAAAATTGTTTTGATAATATATTTTACAATTTAAATGTAAATATTTTGACAAGTAAGACGGGAAATGTAATCAGTTTTACCAACAAACCATAAAATAGAAATCTTGAGTTTATATTTAATTTAAATAAGGCGAGGCTATATTTAATTTGTCAAGGCTAATTAATTATTATTTATTAATAATAAATATTTATTGTAACTATTTTAATCAGTAATGGAGCAAGACATAGTAAGTTTGTTTTTTGGGGTATGTTTTATCATTTATTACCGCGGTGCAGCAATTTTTCAAACAGTTATTAAATAATGTCTTACGTATTCAGTGATCTCTATATTATACTGGATGGACATGAACATACGCAGTGCTAAGGTCCAAAGCATGACGCTTAAGTTTATCGTCAGCTACACTGTGGGGGGACAGATTTTAGATTTCTTTCAATGTTCTTATCCGAAAACATGTCTCTGATGAATACACAATAGTATGCAGACGACATCTCGAAAATTTCAGCCACACATAGTTATATTATAGAGATCAATGGACGTATTTTAATAATTGAGGTTGTGAAGCTTTAGTATTAAATAATCGTCAGTTGCTATCTAGTAATCTTTGAATTTACCCATATTAGTCATTACTTCTGGTTGAGAAATATGTTGTGTGAGCAGCTAAACCAAGTCTTTATTGCTATTACCGCACACATTCTACAAGCTTCTTTTGATAGCAATACTTTTGATATTCTGTCACTTGCTTCGGTGGCCACGTGGTCCAAGGCGTCCTCTCGCGTTAGACTAGACTTCCAATGTCAGGAAGATCAGGTTTCAAATCCTGGGTCGGGTAGAGTGGTTTTTCCAAAATAGTTTTCCACTCACCTCCCATACAAATGCAGGTACACTTACTCTAAATTCAACCTTCCCCATTCCAAACTCACTAACGTAATAAGTACATAAATTATGTTTGTAACCCTAAGGGTTCGGCCAGACTGACGAGCGAGCGCGTAAGCGACTGGGTGGCCACACTGGCGAGCGCATGATTAGCTGATACCTCTCGTTATTTGTTGACGAGGAGGCTCCGAATCTTGGCTGAGTGAACTGAGGGTTGTTTTAACAAGTGATTTATTGTTGTGGATTTCTCCTCCTCTCTCCACGCTAATGGTGATTCTTATTTGTAAAGGCCTACTTTGATAATATTGAAGTATTTTAACATAANTCTGATTGCCAAACCCTTCCTTCACCTCTGACAAGACGTGTATTAATCACAACTTGTGAATGTGAGGCATGCCAGCCCTCCACCGAGGTTCGGATTCCACGTTAAACTGTAGGTCCGCCATTTAATCTCACAATCACCCTACCATTGCACAATAGCGTAAGTGCGTATAACCCGAACTAGCTATCATATTCTGAAAATTGAAAAATGACACCTAGACATGGAAATCGAACCCGGGACCTTTGGCTTAGTATGCCAATGCTCTAACCACTGAGCTATCCAGGTGTCATTTTTCAAATTTCAGAATATGATATTTAGATGAAGTAATCCTCACCAAAAGCATAAATAATAACTTTGGCTATTTAATTCTTAGTATGAAATCCCGTACAATTATAATAATTGTACAAATGGCAGCAATAAGCCAACTACCGAGTCGCAGATGGCTGCGTTATCTGATAGCTCGTGATATTAATATAATCACATAATTGTATCCGACGATTTCCGCACTCCATCATAGGCTTTGCCTTAAATTATGAGTGAAGAATGACCCTGGGCACGGGACGAATCCTAGATAGCTTAGTGGTTAGAGCATTGGTGTACTAAGCCAAAGGTACCGGGTTCGATTCCCGTGTCCAGGTGTCATTTTTCAATTTCCAGAAAGTTTGCTTAACCTATTGATAGTAATAAAAATGTCAAAATGAGAAGTTTTCCTAGCACTCGATGAACCAACATATAATAATATTGCCTAGCGCCTGTAAACTATACTGCACCGGGTCGAGCGCGCGCGCTTGAAAAATAGAATCAGTTCTATCTTTCAAGCATGTGTGCTCAGTTGCTCGTTCAAGTCTGGCCACATCTCATTACAACCAATGTGTTCTATTTTATATTTTAGTCGCTCGCTCAGTTTGGCCGCCCCCTAACCGGTAATAAGACGCAGTGCTAAAAAGAAATTAAAATTTATTTTTTTGGGGGCATCATATCCTAATATCCATTTAGGCTATCTGTATGTTTTCATTAAGGTGGCTGGGATGAGTAAGGTTGAATTTAGAGGAAATATACCCATATTTGCGTGGAGGGAGAGTGAACAATTCGCCTTCTGTACACCCGACCAGGATTTAAACCTATATCTCCAGTCTAGTCTGCATTGAATGTGACGTCTTAGTCTATTTGACCACTGCATTGGGTCTCAAAGTAGGCCTATTGATTATTCATTTTTTGTTACATGTGATAGTATATTTGATTAATGTTTATGCTATAAATGCTATACGAAAATAATTATTAACTTTAATATTTATTTTTCAATCTTTAAATTGAAATAATTATTTTAACTAAAATTCTTTATACTAGGGTCTATGAACACAATTTTTGCTGTATTTATGTATACATAGATAAACTGTTTAAAAATTGCCTAAAAAACAATGGTTCTTAATTGAGATTTGATTTATTTATTTTAGCTTAACAAATAGTTTTAATCAATTCTCTGTATCTTTGAGAGTAATATTAAATAATCTATTTGCACTTATTAAAAAAAGTTTAAAAAAAATCCAATTTCAAAACTAATCATTACTGACTAGTTTCAAATTTAATAAAACAATTGTGGTAGAAGTGCGGGGGGCAGAATCTCCCTCTCCAACCCCCAAATGGTCAGGAAACGGATAAAAAAAAATTCTGAATTTAGCCAAAATAAACATATCTGAGTGGATTAACAGAAAAGGTGGCATGGCATAAAAAGAGCCAGGTTAACAAGAATTTATAATCATAATTATTATTATGTGTTCTGTCTTATGACAGGTCCATTCCTTTTATCAGTGATCTTAAGCAGCGTTTACATTTTTCAAGTTACTTGATTCAAGCTACCTGAAGGTACTTGAAAGTAATTGAAAAATGCAGACATGTGTTCAAGTGACCCCTGAATTCAAGTTTCAAGTGAATTTTGGGGTTCAAGTAAAGTAGATGACTGGTAACTTTAAAGGACTTGAAGACCACTTGAAAAGTGTAAATGAAGTTCAGTAAGTCAATCGGTTCAAGTTGCTGTATTTTGTTTGTTACCAGGTGAAATTCCTTCAGTTGTTTGAGTTTGTGTTTGCTTGATTTGAACATCTTATTGGATCACAAGAAAGATTATAGCATAAAAGTTGAGTAATGAAGATATAGTTTTTTAGAGACCTATGAGAAGTTTCCCGTTTTTGGGGAAACACAATATAAAAACTATTGTGACAAAAATGCCTATGAGGGAAACCTCATTTCAAAAACTATTAGATGGATTGAAAGAAAAGTTTGAAATACAACAATTTAAGTGGTACGAGGAAAATAAAGACAATTAAACCTGTGTTAAGTGGAGAAATGAGAAAAATTGCCAAATCAGGTGCTGGTACTGATGAGATTTATGTACCTAAATTGCCATGGTTTGATAGTGCAACATTTTTAAAGTAATACACCTCTACTAGAGCCTCTACTTCAACATTGGTTAGTTTATTAATTTGAAAAGCTCATAACTATAACAAAACCTTTATTGTTTATTGTGATTTTTTTACAGATCGTTTATTCGGCACCAACAATTTTTAATTGCCAAGGCACAGAACCATTTTCAGAATAAAAGTAATCTACATAACGAATCTCGTAATGCTTTTGCATCTTTGGTGTGGTTATTAGACCCTATTTTGTCAATGTCGATCAATCTAAAGTTTTCATATGTATGCCATGATCCTGACGTAATATTTCCCTTCATGTAGTCTTCAGAATCTAGCAATCCCGGCGGAAAATATTGTGTTCTTAGCCAGTTGTGCAGCGCACAAGTAGTGTTTGTCATCCTCCCGTCTTGTCGAGGGCAAGACGTACTGGCCGGTCAAAAACCTGGAATCTTGAAACCAAGACACTAAAGGCGTTTTCTGAGAGACTTCTAGCCCTTGATAATCAATAGTTGAAAACGTCTTGTTCTACAGACAAATTAGCTTCACTGAAAGGTTTTAATAAATCTGTTCTTAAAGGAAAGACCTCACAGATTATCACCACGTTATTTGGAAAACTTAACAGCTTATTTTACATAGAAATATTTAAAGTAGAATTTCGAAACACGCTATTGTCATTAGCTTTGCTATTAGCTCCCACATCTAAGGACAAAAATTTATACTCAGAGTCTGCCAATGCAAATAATATGATGCTATATGTTTCCTTGTAGTTATAAAACTCAGAACCACTGTTTTTGAGACATGTTTGCCATCTATTGCCCCACAACAGTTTGTAAGGTTCCCATTCTTGTCAAACAATATTTGTACATTTTCCCAATCTTCTGTTGTGCGGGGAATTTGAAATTAAAGTATATAATCACACAAATTTGTATATATATGTTGTTTCAGGACAATAGACTTGAGCCGAAGGAAGATGATGGCAATAACGAAATTGATTTGAAGGAAATGGAACAACCTATGGAGGATGGTGAGGAGATAAACCCACTACAAGTAAACAAAACTCTTTCTGCAGGAACAAAAACAAAAAGGAACTCTCCCAAAAACATGCCACCCCTACAGGTACTTTCAAAGAAGAAAGTAAAAGTAAGTGGTAGACAAAGTTGAAGCAGTCGTTTCAGACTAGAAGAAGATGTCACAATTTACATTTTCAAATAAACGTCCTACAATGGAAGAACCAGAAGATGAACTGGTTTGTTTTAGGAAGTGTATTATGGTTCAACTAAAACACTTCCACCTTACAAAACTCTTTGTTGCCGAGATCAAATACAGAGCTTCATTTCAAAGGAAGAGATGTGTTTTTTGATTAAGCAGAGGCCCCAACCAGCCTCTCAATTTCTCAACATTAGACACACTTTTCATTAATATGTTCCTAAACAGTTTCTTGTGAATCCATCCACAAACGTCCAAACTCAGTCATGTTGTTATTCAAGCCTATCACCTACATATTCTGTCTACTCAGATGAACCAGCTTCTCCAGCATTAGGGGAGTGTTCCACCACTCCTCCTAACATCTTAATTGCAGCTATGGAAAATACATTTGGAGTATAATAATTCATTTGAAAATTAAAAATGTCATTAAATAAAAAAAGATTTACTCAATTACTATAATTATGTACAAGTAACTTCCTTATAAATAAATAATCCATGCTAAATTTTGAAATGTCGATTTGAATATTACAAATTTAGTTTAATCTATTTACCTCCATACAACTTTAGTACTTCATAAATTGCTGAAAGCACCTCGAGTAAAAAAAAACCAGATATTGAAAACTTTGGAATTCTGTTTAAGAACTGAAAGGATTCAAAACTTGTCACCTGTAGCCAAATAACGAAGGGTTACTTCCAATTTTGTTCTAACAGATATTGGCATTCTAAACCAATTTTTATGTCTCTGAATATATGGTTCAACCATAGCCAGAAGTTCATCAAACTTTGCAGGTAGCATTCTCAATTGATTTCTGTATGCATCTGAATCTTCTGCTGCCAACTCTCTTAAAAGGGTTCCTGAAGCCTACAAATTATTTCGACGACTATCCCACGGTTTTACCCAAAGCCTTTTTCTGTTTCTTTGTTAGCATATTTATCAAACTTTCACATACTATTATAATAATAATAATAATAATAATAATAATTAATAATAATAATAATAGGATTAATAGACGAATTATGCCTTCTAACTTCACACTAGAGTCCATTTTGGATTAGACTTTCTGCTTGAATGTTCAGTTTTTACTTGACATAATGTAAACGCGAAAACAATATTCAAGTTGCTTGAATCAAGTAACATGAAAAATATAAACGCCTCTGCCTCCTCTTTCAGCTGCCAAAATTTTCTTCTTCCCTTCAAGTCATCCAATATTTGAATCCTCCTTCCTAAGCTCCTCTTTATCTCAACCTATCCTTCTATGACGTCGTTCAGTAGACAGTTCCTCCTAAGGATGTGTCCAATCCAGTTTGCTATGTACCAAAGGATCACATCCAAAATGGTTCTCTTCTCACGGCTCAGGACAGCTATGGTGGAAAGCAGACTTGGCTTGGCTCTTCTGTATGTCCACAACTACTAATATATAAATTTTGACCCAAAAAAATTGAGTGGTTTGTCAAAACTAGCAAACACAGAATGGCTACATTTAATAAATATTACAAAAAGGTTATAATAGATAATTATTTGTTGAATTCATGTTTCCATTTACTTCTATATTGTTCCCAGTCCAGGATGGCCTTAACAAACACCACTTTTGAGGGTTACAAAAAGTCCCACTAAGAG
>CABFWB010005185.1:0-13370 GCA_902151455.1 Timema bartmani | reverse complement strand
TGTTGATGTATTTTAACATCTTTTTATATTATTTGATAACTTTTAATTTTTATCTCTCATTCTTTGCTAACGCAGCACCTTACTTGAATAATGCTGGATTTACTCTTAAGAAACAGCACCCCAACAATGGTTAAATCAAAATCCCTAAGGCAACTGTAAGTAAACAACCACACAAACTTAAATGTATCGATTCCTATCGCTAAACAACGTTTTGAATAAACTCTAATAATTGTGAAACCAAAAGTGCCTTTTTATTGCAAAAAACCAACATCCTAGTCTTAAGTTAGTTAATAAGGCATATTAAAGGCCCGTTGACACGGTATTAGTTGACTAATGCAAGTGCATTAATTTGGCTGCGCGTGCACAGCTTGCACAGTGTAATCAGACAAGCAAGCTACTAACAAGCAAGTCCACTTACAAGTGAAAAAGTTGGTTACCTTCCAACTTTACTAATGCAAGTAGACAATTCAAAATGGCGGCAACTAAAAAAGTGGTTGTGCAGGGGACACTTATTTGTGGAATATTATGAAAAGAATTAGTTTTTGTGGAATTTTAAGCACTGGATTTATAAAGAAACGAATGTGGAGGATATTACACTAAAGGATATTTTAAAGTGATATCAGGTGTATATATTCTCAAGAAGTGTCCAAAATAAAATGTTACGTATATATTGCAAAATGTGCCTTGTGAGAGATATTATTTAATATTTGTATACAAATGTTATAAATAATTTTATCAAACCCTTATTTCTTACCAATCAACGTGGCGTGTGTAATTTTTTTTATGTACAATCACAAAATATGATACAACAATGTAGTACCGTGATTAGTTCTGGTAACATAATATTCTTGTTATCAGCAAGTAAGGTATGAATGGCTGACAGTTTTCACGCGAAATCACCTGCATGCTTTCCAACCTCCGTATTTGACACTTTAACGAATCTTTATATGTTTTAATTAATAATGTTCAGCCCATACACTTCAAACACTTTGTAGTAATTCTATGGCAACTTGAGTATATAGACAACATAATATTATTGTCTCATAGCAAACCAGATAGTTTATATTCAAACTAATCTACAAATTAATTTATTATTATTTTTAAAGAATATAAAGGATATTTTGTTATTAGTATACCAACATTTAAAACAGGGTTGAGAAAATCTAGGTTAGGCCTATTTAAAAAAAATGCCCAACCGAGTTTGGTTGTATAGGGATTTATTGACCTTATTTGAGTTTAATTTTATTTACCATGTATACTAAGTAAGTTAACACATTAAGCAAAATAATTTAATAATTATTTGGGATCAATTGAAATATATTTTAATGTATTAAGGAGTTAAGAAATAGGAGACATACTAATCATTAAATTTTGTTGTCTATATAAAACAATTTTTTAAATAGGTCAACTAATTATGATAAATTGCGTTTACGAAAAATTGTAATTTATCTGGCCGCCCATTCTTATTCTAAATTCACCCTTCCTAGTTCCTAACACATAAGCTTAATTAGTATATGCGTATAAATAGCCCGAACGAGAAATGAGACGCTGTGATTTAAAAAAATGGCTCCAATAGAGAGACCAGTCAGCACCACTTCATTTTCAGCCATGTTTTTAGAAGCGACACTAATACAAGTGAAAAATGCATGTCAACACAACTAGCATGTTAGTAAGCTAATACTAGAAAACTTGCATTAGTCCACTAAAACCGTGTCAATGGGCCTTAAGCTATGACAGGCCTAGCAAGCCGGTAGTGGAAAACATATGGCTTGAATAAAAAACTGACCCAGGCCACAAGTTGGAAACTAACAGTAATGGATGTAAAAAAAAATACTTAAAATTAAACTTAAAATAACAACAAAAGATTGACAATTCTCTACATACCCTTGAACTATTCATTTTTTAAAAACAATGTTCTTAAGATGGCCACCATTATATGCAATACATTGTTGTATGCGCTCCTCGAAACTTGACATGACTTTGAGCAATGCCTCTTGTTGAACTGCTTCACCTTACACCACAATGCATCCTTTAAGTTCCCGAATTGTTTTTAGGTGAGTCGTGTAAACATGACTCCTTAACATGCCCCACAAGAAAAAGTCTAGAGCTGTTAAGTCTAGTGAACATTGTCGCCAGGTGATGTCCCCAAATCGTGAAATGAGGTATCCAGGAAAAATTTTGTGAAGCACCTTCATTGTTGTTCGACTTTCTGAGGCCTGAACTGCAACGTAACAGCATGTATACCAACAACATGAGGTTCCATCAAGATGGTGCAATAGCCCATTCAGCCTGAACATTAAGGGAGGTGCTTTGCAAAATATCTCCTTGGGACCTCATTTCACGATTTGGGGACATCGTATGCTGACCATGTTCACTATACTTAACAGCTCTGAACATTTTCTTTTTGGGCATGTTAAGGAATCATGTTCACACGACTCACCCAAGAACAATTCAGGAACTTCAACACATTCTGCCCCATCCTGTGGAAATATTAATTCCATTCATCATATCTAAGATTTTTTTTTTCATCTTAAATATATGAATTTTCTTTTCTTATAAATAGTGTTTTTAAATTGTAATAAGTACATATTTTTTTATTTACATAGTTAAGTTTTAATATGATACATTTTGAACTCAAGCCAAACTTGGTGCTCAGGAGTTTTTTGAGAAGTAACCTCAACTCAAATTAAAAAACACGAGCTCGAAGACTCACAATAAGAATTTATTTTACTATCTTACTACGCAGACCGTCATGGTTGCCAAGTAATAAGGAACTCTCCTTCAAGCCCAGGTGAGATCAAACATTTTGTTATTTATAAATAATAAAATACATTAATCAAGATTGTGTAGATGGGTCAAGTCTTTATGAAGGCTTCAGTTCAGTTCATTGAAATAATTTATGGGTTGGGGTCCTGGTTTAATCAACTAAGTGCAGGAGCTTCACTTGTGCCCGAGTTAGTCGACTAGGTGTAGGAGTTTCACTTGCACCTGAGCTAGTCGACTAGGTGTAGGAGTTTCACTTGCATCTGAGCTAGTCGACTAGGTACAGGAGCTTCACTTGCATCTAAGTTAGTCAACCAGATACAGGAGCTTCGTTTGCGTCCGAGCTAGTTGACTAGGTACAGGAGCTTCACTTGAGTCTGAGTTAGTCGACCAGGTGCAGGAGCTTCACTTGCGTCTGAGCTAGTCGACTAGGTGCAGAAGTTTCACTTGCGTCTGAGCTTTTCAACTAGGTGCAAGAGCTTCACTTGTGTCTGAGCTGGTCGACTAGGTGCAGAAGTTTCACTTACGCCTGAGCTGGTCGACTAGGTGCAGTAGTTTCACTTACGCCTGAGCTGGTCGACTAGGTGCAGTAGTTTCACTTACGCCTGGGCTGGTCGACTAGGTGCAGAAGTTTCACTTGAATCTAAGCTGGTCGACTAAGTGCAGAAGTTTCACTTGAATCTAAGCTGGTCAACTAAGTGCAGAAGTTTCACTTGAATCTAAGCTGGTCGACTAGGTGCAAGAGCTTCACTTGTGTTTGAGCTGGTTGACTAGGTGCAGAAGTTTCACTTGCGCCTGAGCTGGTCGACTTGGTGCATAGTTTCACTTGCGCCTGAGATGGTCGACTAGTTGCAGAAGTTTCACTTGCGTCTGAACTGATCAACTAAGTGCAGTATCTTCACTTGCGTCTGAGCTGGTCAACTAGGTGCAGAAGTTTAACTTGCCTCTGAGCCAGTCGACTATAGGTGCACAAGTTTCACTTGCGTCTGAGCTCCGTCCCCTTGGTTAGGTTGTTGGGATCAAGTCCCAACTGAAGAACTCTGCGTCGAGACCTCCACACCTTCACTGTGAAGTCATCGGACGTGGTCACCAACATCTCCGAGTCGCGCGGGTTGAATGCCACGGCATTTACCACGTCATTGTGTGGGAACTTGGTGAGACAAGCCCCATAGTGTCGGTCCCACAGGTACCCATGGCGATCCTCGGCCCCGCTGCATAGAACATAAACTGCCTGTCTTCTTAATTTGTCAAATATACATTTGAACTTAAAATAATCTTAGGAAGTATTGTTCACATAGGTAGGATTTGAACCCCGACCAGCATGTCAACAGAAAACAAGTATGATGCAAGTCTAATGCTCCAAGTCAATAGGCTGCCTTTAAAGGCAGCAACTAAGGCTGGGCCAATGTCGATATGGTCATAGGCTGATTATGGAACAATCAATCGATCTGAGGATCAGCTTGTGAAGTCTATCGTTTACACCAATCATTTGAATATGCTTTAAGCAGGAAAGGCAGGCTTGTTCGGTGCTGGAGACTGTTGTTAATATTATTGATAGACAGTCTCGTCCTTTGTACAAGACAAGATCTGGAAGTTACTCACCTGGCAACATACTGGTGACACACGTCAAGGAAGATGAAGAAACATTCGTTGTTGGGAGTGTAGGCCTTGTGAGAGCGTAGCATAGTGCCTACTTCCTTCAAGGTCACAAGGTCAATCACATGGATGTCAATTTCCTGAGCTATAGGTGGAGGATCCAGAGGGTTCTCGATGGTGTAGCCATGGGGCCAGGGCCGTGTATTGACATACAGGTATCTGTGACAACATAGAGCAGCTAATGAGTCAGATGATTGAAGGGCCCCACCACTAATAACACACTGCTTACAATCCACCAATACCTGTGGTCCGGAGAAAGTCCCATGCCGATAATGTGACCATGCAGATCTATAAGATGGTCCACCTTGTCAAATCTGTCGGCAACCTCCTCGAACACGAGCCAGTTGGGGTCTGGTCGTTGACTGTTCTCCCTCTCGGCCGCTCGCCGGGCTAGCCGCTCACTCAACGTGGGACCTGGAGACATCTTGCGAGGAAAAGTGACCCCGCGGACCCTCTTGAACCCCACTTGGTGAGGCGTATATGTCTTGGAGCCTGTCGTGAAGATGAGGTACTTCTCAGACAGGCCCAGCTCCATGGAGGCCTCCGAAGAATTCTCTGAAGCATCGTCTGTAAAGTAATAGTATTTGTCAACCATTCAGTGCATGTTTAGATTAGTTACACACTTACAAACATGATGTGTGCTTACAACACATTTTTCAATAAAACAAAATAATGTTTTATAGTTCATTTAATTCATGGAGAAATTTAATCAGAATAATATGCACTGGTTCCTGCTTAAAAAAGGGAAGGGGTTTAAAGGGTCCTCGAGTGCACCCTTGCATGAAAATTCTAACGCCCAAAGGTTCCCCACCCCTGCAGATTTTAACGCCCAAAGGTTCCCCACCCCTGCAGATTTTAACGCCCGAAGGTTCCCCACCCTTGCAGATTCTAAAGCTCGAAGGTTCCCCACCCCTGCAGATTCTAACGCCCAAAGGTTCCCCACCCTTGCAGATTCTAAGCCCAAAGGTTCCCCACCTTTGCAGATTCTGACGCCCAAAGGTTCCCCACCCTTGCAGATTCTAACGCCCGAAGGTTCCCCACCCCTGCAGATTCTAACGCCCGAAGGCTCCCCACCCTTGCAGATTCTAACACCCAAAGGTTCCTCACTCCTGCAGATTCTAACGCTAGAAGGTTCCCCACCCCTGCAGATTCTAACGCCCGAAAGTTCCCCACCCTTGCTGATTCTAATGCCCAAAGGTTCCCCACTCTTGCAGATTCTAACGCCCGAAGGTTCCCCACCCTTGCAGATTATAACACCCGAAGGTTTCCCACCCCTGGTCTAGAACATAGCATACTATAAGTGGGGCATGCGTATATTGGCCTACCAGAAGTGATAACATCCTAACAACAGTGATATAACACCATCACTATCCTTGGCTCCCATCTTTCTGACAGCAGCACTGCCCTAAAGATCATCCTACTTAAGGCACACACAGTTTTGTCCTAGTTGACGCGATGGACCGAGGATTCCACCCCCCGCCAGTCGAGTTGTATCCTGTACCTGTAGGTGTGATGTCTTCACTATCGCTAGTAGCGTTCTGCTGAGTCTCAAACTGCCTGTACTCTGCGCTGTACTTTATGGGGGAAGCGTAATCAAGACTCTCCCCGAATTTGTGGCAGTTGGATAAGGTGCCCTCAGGGTCAAAGTACCTGACCAATCAGAAGAATCAACCATGTCAGACTCCATTTATTGTGTAAGATTTATTAAAAGCCCGTTTGAGGATATACTAATCTGGATATTAGATACACAATTATATTTGAACCAAACAACATATCAAAGAGCAAAATTAATGTATGCATTCTTCCCCTAACAGCTTTTTTTCTATCACCGCCGCTTACTACCTGTTCAGGCTGTATGCGTTTACTACTTTAATGGGGTAGGGATGAGGAAGGAAGTATTTTAAAGGTAATCTACCGGTATTTGGTTGGAAAGGGGGTGGGAAACCATTTAGCAAAAACCACCCTCAGTAGACATGACAGGAATTCAAACCCTGATCTCCCCGGCATCAGCAGCCCAGTCTAACACAAGAGTGATGCCTTAGACCATTCGATGCGAGTAAATTATTTAAGTTGCATGCTATCCCTAAGGTACCTAAATGAACAAGATTAGACTGCCTTATTTAGTGGCAATTATTTGTGGAATTGTTTTAAACAGTCCTATTACATCATATTATGGTACTATAATTCTGATTTGAAGTCTGTTAGTTCTCCTCCCAAGCTGTCATATAACAGATAATATTGTCTCACTGTGGTCTCGACAAGTTCGGCAAGAACACTGGGGATTTGTCTCTCAATCCAGGGTTCAGCTCACGGTGAGATGGAGGATTACCCCGCTGACCGGCTGACTCCGGACGTCTGCTCCAGTTTTTGTCGGAACTTTCCCTTGAATCAGGAAATTCGGGCATCGGCGCCAGACAGTTGGTCACCATGACAGCTCGGATGGAACTAGCGTTGCTGTTGTAAAATCTGATCAAATACATAAATGAGGGTCATATCTCAGACTTGGAGGATATCTCTAGAACATTATTACATGAGATTATCAATAGAACATGTTTTAAGCTGGTATGTTAGGAACTTTACCTGTACAAGAGATTCATGATAGGAACATGTTCGGAGCTGGTTTCCTGGGAAGCCTTGTTGAGCCACACGATGGACGTGCTCACAAAGTGAGCCAACCAATGCAAGTCTCCTGACAGAAGGTATTCGTCACTGAACCAGGTACCAAATATATCGTACGGCTTGTTCATAACTCGGCACTGCAGGGGAAAACCCTCTGAAACATACGTTCCCCTCTACACTTTGATCAGGATTAATCTGCGACCTACAAGCTGTGACATTCCCTCAACTCGGTGTTACTCACCTTGCAGTCCAAACACAGCTATCTCACCGGACGTGCTGTGGGGAGTACCAAAGTGAACACCCGACACTAGGAGGAGGGTGTCTGACTCGTTGAATTGTGAGTACTGAGTATACTTCCAGGAGAAGCTTTTCATGTCGTGACTGTACACAATCCTTGACGGAAACTCTGCTTGCCATACCTGAAATATGCACATTGTTACCAACCTCGAGGAACTAATATTTACTTACACTTCAATTACCTTACAAATAATCCTGTAGAAAACCTTATTATAAAAATTAATTGCAACCAATGATTAAAAGTCATTAATGCCAACCTTTGAGAAATAGTTTTTGTTTGCTTCGTAAAACTATATATCGGTAGTTAATCGAAAGAGTTATTTATCATGTGCTAAAAGAAATTCTTCTAGGATTACTGTATGGTTGGCTTTTTCATGACTTTCAACAGTTTAATTTATTGATTACCCCATATTTCTCTCAGCAAATCCAATTACAAAATAGAACTCAACACAATCAAACAAATTGCAGTAAATAATGGATATTCCCATTACACTATTTACAAAATCTTACAAAAGCAAAAAAAGAAATTACAATCAGATAATTTTTCCACTACCCTTAAAAATGAAAGCAATAGCACTACTGAGCATAAAAAATGGCTTAAATTTAACTAAATCGGTCCTGAAACCCATCGAATCACCAACATTATCAAGAAACACAAACTTAATATTGCTTTCACCACCAACAATAATATTAAAAAGAACCTCAGTAATAGCAACTTGAATACAAATGATAAATATAGAAGAAATGGAATTTATCAGCTCACCTGTGAATGCAACAGCATTTACATAGGTGAACTGGAAGGGATTTTAAAATTCGTTATAAAGAACACATTTCTGACTTTAAATTTAACAGAACAAAATCAAAATTTGCAGAGCATTTAAAAAATTCAAATCACCAACCGAAACTAACTGAACAATGTATGAAACCCTTTCATTCTTCTCATAAAGGGACCAAATTAAACAGAGCTGAAAACGTTTTCATCCAAGCAGTTGTTACTGCTCCCTCCCCCACCGGTGACTGAGTCCTGAGACTCCCTCCACTCTGGCTTTTATACCTCGCCCGTGGGTGGATGCCAGAGAGGATGGTCCCGGGAGGGACAGTCAAGGGCGAGAGAGGGAGACAGCGGCCTGAGCCTTTATTTATTTATACATTGCACAGTAATAATCATTGGCATACATAATATTAACATAGTATTCAATATACAACAGGTATAAAAGGTATGTAGGGATGTTGTCCGTCTCGAAGAGTCCAGTCGTTTCTGCTTCCAGTTGAAGTTCTTGGAGGATTACAAGAAATAAATTCTTAATGAACAATTACAATCATCAAACCAAATCCTAATTAACACTTTAAAACATTTACCTAAGAATATTAAAATTCTATAAACACCATCTTTCCAGCTCTACCCTCTCCCATAGAAAAAAGACCCGTTCGAGCCGGAGTTGAGAAGATTAGAACCTTATTCTCCTCCTTATTCATTTTCCATCTATCTTTCCAGCCTTTCACAGTTTTTCGAACATTATTCTTAGTAAACATTTTACAACCTAACATATGTATACCCTGCTCCATCTAAATTATACCTCCTATTTTACTTTTAGCACTTAATTTTTTCATTTCATATAATTTGTGGCAAACCACACCCTGTCAGTTAACATCTACGAGTCGTAGAAGCACATCATGTTCCTTCATTCAACATTAACATTAACCAAGACGTTAGTCTCTTTAATTTAATTTCCCAATGGTGGCAAGGTTGGGATTTGAATCATAGCTGGGTGTGATGAGTGGTTTTATTTTTCTAAAAGTTTTCTCACTCTCCCTTTCCATAAATCCGAATACCTTTATTATCTATACCTTATTAGTGTAAAACACGTGGACGTAGGACTAATCTGTTTAAGATGCCTCAACAAAACTTTAATAATGTAATCCTATTTAAACTGATTCATACATACAGTGGTAATTACTTTCCACATTAATGTGAGTTGTAGGCCTATGAAATATTGCAGCCAAGAATGGAAATAACCGAAATAGGCCGTAGCTTCATGTTTACATGCGGTTTGGTTTAGTCCTAGATTTTTTTTTTCATAAAAAAGTTTACTAAACTAATCTGAAATTGTGATATTACAGCGAGAATTGTCAAATATATAACAATTCAACTCGGTCCAAGGCGAAGTCTATTCTGTCAAATACATGTTGCAGACATAAGACATTACAATACACAGCCACAAATAACAAGTCCTTAAGGTAACACCTCTGACGCTCAACTTGGTCCTGGATAGAGAGTGTAGTTCTTCACATAGCCGCAGGGTGCTATCATCACAACTAATTAGTAGTTAAACCTAGTTATCCTGAAGTGAATAAATTGCAAACAACTCATTATAAAGAAATATAAAATTCTTATATTCTTAGTCAATTAACTAAAGTCTCAAGAATTCCCTTTAAATAAAATATGCATTTTATTATTTTTAACCATCCAAACCACCCTCTCGTTCACTTTTTTGTTAATAATGGGTATAAATGTTTATTGTTTTGACATTAAGTTGTCGAAAATATTCAGTGTGAACACTATTTTTGAGAGTTCTTGAAAGCTTTCATCAACTTTAAATAACTATTTTATTTTCTAAGATTTTCACACAACATATTACACTTGTTCCAGTATCAACACAAATATATGAAGAATAAAGCATTGGGTGGTAAAGCATACATATTACCCCAAAAAAATGTTTCTTTATTGGCCAACTTCTTATACTAATTCATCTCCCCGTGTGACATTACTATTTGAATGCATATTTCACATTATGATTTTTTTCACTAAAATATTATGTTGTGTGTATTGAATAATGTAGGCCTAGTATTTTTTCATTTCAAACCGTAAGCAAACAAAATGCTGCGAGAGATTTATTAAATTAAGCTAGGTTAAAGGTTTCTTACAAATAATGTGACTTGTAATCAGCTGTTTGGGAAAATAAAAACATTTGAATAATGTTCAGTCATCAATACCCGCATTCTTGAAATACATTTACCTAATTTCTAGCCTCTAACTTCTTAAAAGAAAATATTCTTTGGAAAAGTGTTGCCAACTGTTGATGCAAACTGATTTTATTCTGCGCATTGACGCTAGAAGCAAAGTCGAAGCTAAAACTAGCGGACGATACAAAGTGTGGTGGTCATAATAACCCAAACGCTATCTTTTACTTGAAAGTGAAGTTAACTAGCAGTAGCAACTAAATTTGCGTCAAATGGTCATAATAGCCCTGCAGGTCACTACTAGAGTCTTTTACTTTGATTTTACACTTCCATGATTATGGTACAATAACTTGAGTAGGTTCCGAAACATATTGGCCAATTAAGCTTCCTGAAATTTACATCAAAACTGGAACACCTAAAGGAGTACCGGAACAATCAAACAGATAAGACTCAAATAGAATTTTTTTAAAAATTATAATTTTATTTAAGGAAATTTGGTTATTGTTAACTTTTTTATATACTGTAAAAAAAATCATAAAATCTTTAAATAGATATGTTTACGATATTTTATACTTTTAACTTGTTTTAGTAAGTTTTATTTCTTATTCTCATTTAAACTACCGTAGTGAGGATAATGATTGTTTAATATGTTGTGAATGTTAGTTTGACCAATTTGACTTATACAATGAACAAATAATGAGTCAAGGTAAATATTTTAAATATACAAAGTGTGTTATAAAAGAAAAAACAGATATACCTAGAGTATAAACAACTTATATAGAGTTTTAATTAAGTATAGTGAAATTTATCTTCAATACTCAATTTTATAAATTAAATAATTTGAACACATATCTTTGCAATTTGTAAATGACAATATCTAAGTATTAACATATATTTTAATTCATGGCTTATTGAAAGAACAAAAATATTAATAAAACCTCTCTTTACACCCATTACTGTTTCCAGCCTCTGCCCTGGGGTCAGTTTTTTATTCAAGCCATATATTTTTCCACTACTGGCTTTCTAGGCTCGTCTTAGTTTTATATTAATTATAATCTAACTTAAGACTAGGACATACACAACATCCAGTCCTCGGCCGTTAATTTATCACTGTGAAAGAGGAAACCCACATTTCACCAGTAATAAATTTTTCAGGAATCGAAATCGGGACCCTGAGCTCAGTAGAGAGACACACTACCGACTGAGCTAAGGTGTCAGGTAATAATAATAGTAATAATAAACTAAAAAGTATTGTATTCACACTTTAATCTTCTTACAAGCGCGGCCTACTACCTGTTCAGGTTATTCACATAAGTAGGCCTACTAATTAGGCTAATGAATTAAGGATGAGGAAGGTTGAATTTAAAGAATGTGCAACTCCATTTGTATGGAGCGAGAGTGGACAACCATTTAGGAAAAAACACCCTCAGTACATCAGACCATGATTAAAACCCTAATCTCCCTGTTATCAAAAGTCTAGTCTAACATGAGAGTGACACCTTAGACTATGCAGTCACTGAAGCAGGTGAACTTTATGTTATTTATTCCTTTTAATTGTTCCTATCTAAGTGCCCTATCATTTTTTAATAATTTCCCTTTTCTTCCTTTAGTGTTTTTTTTTCCTCTTTGAGGAAGTTGTGTTACGTATTTCACACTCCTGAAAGGTTCTATTCGTAAATAAATAAGAGTTTATGTCACTAACTTGGTGGATAGTGGACTCACCAGTATATACCCATCCTTGGAACAGGTGGCAAACATGGAGCCACATTGAGCAAAGCTGACATGAAGTACTTGATGGGAGTGGTCCCTGAGAACTTCTGTCTGGATCAGGGGTGTGTGGTAAACAAGTCGCTGGTATTCACGGACCCAAGAAGTATGACCCGGCGAGATGCCAACACTGGGGTCAATGCTGAAGTTGCGATAGAGCAAGTGTTTCCAGAGCAATTGATCGTAACTTAGCCGACACCACGAGCTGCAGACCAGGCCTGCGTTTAGCAGCTCTTTGGGCGACAAGAACTGGAAGATGTGGAGTAAAACGGAGTCAGGAGCATATGTCCAACTGCTCACCGCCTCCTTCACCAAACAAAATTTTTTAATCATAAGTAGGGTATTTTAGTGTCTGTGTTTTTTGTAGTGATCAAAGAATAGATATTCTAGAAAAATAGTTCCTGAAAGTGTACGTCTTTACATAATATCATCCATTCTAACATAACCTAACATTTCATTAGTAAATACATGGAAGGTTAATGTTTATGATGGTTTGTTTAACATAAGCCTTCTTACAAATTATAATAATTTACAAAAACATGCTGTGTAGTTAAAGCACTTAACAGATTTAGTACCTACACACAATGTATTAAAAAAAAAAGTTTTCATGAAAATAACGCTACCCAAAATTTCCTGAAACGCTTCAACATCCAAACCAGCATAGATGTCCACCTAATACTCATCCTGACTTTTTTTCTAGACAGTGTTCACTGTTCAGGCTGTACGCACATGTACTAATTACGCTAATGAGTTAAGGGTGAGGAAGGTTGAATTTAGGGTAAGTATAACCACATTTGTATGGACGGAGAGTAGAAAACCATTTAGGAAAAACCACCCTTAGTCCACTTGACCTGAATTTGAAACCCGATATCTCTGTCACCTGTGGTCTAGTCTAACATATATTTAATTTAATGATTAGAGTTTGTTTAAAATAGGTACCTAACTTAAATGTTTAGCCTATATGCTATAAATTAAAAACTACCAGTAGTAACATGACATATCTGATAAAATTAAATGTTAGAAAAAGTTGGGATGGCTATATCATTTATTTATGTGTACATTTATACTGGTTTGGGGGTTGAAGCGTACCAGGATATTGTGAGGAATATAGCCAAACAAAACCCTGTGTAATAGGTGAGTCAAGTTATTGTTTTCTACATTTGAACTTAAATTGTGTTAATATTTAAACATATGTCCCTTTAATGTGTCAAATGAAGTAAACTCTGTGTTGTGTTACTACCATTCACAATCACAGGACTGTGTGCCAGCTGTGTCATGTCACTACCATTCACTCTCACAAGACTGTG
>CABFWB010005184.1:0-41759 GCA_902151455.1 Timema bartmani | reverse complement strand
AAAGTAATGAAATAATGTGAGAAAACTTAAGTTTAAGTTATTTTAAATGTAAAATATAACATGTAATTAAAAAACTTAACATTCATAACAAAACAGTGTTCTTTTACAAGTGTTGGTAACCTAAAACCTAAACATATGATTTTTGAACTGTCATCCAGGTAAAGAGCTATCGTGAATGAATTATACATGTATTCAATGATAAGTAATTTCATATCTCAAAGACTTACGGAGATAAGATTAAAAAATAGAATCTATGCATCAGACTGGAATCCTTAAAGTCATTTTGACAAAAAATTGAGAGAAGCCATTTGGTTTGGAATATTTATAGATATTTTAAATGAAATTTAATCAAAATCGTTAGAGCCGATTTTGAGAAAATTGATTTTGCTCTTTTTGCCCTTCTTTAAACTACCCTTAATTTTAGTGTTAGATATCCAATTCCAAAACCCCTCGGGGCAACCCTATGAAAACCCTATATACCAGGTTTTAGACCAATCGGTAAAATAGTTTAGGCTCTATCCCGAGGTATAGACTGACAGACATATGGACAGACAGACGGCATTCCGAAAACAACCTTTTTCTGATTCAGAGGATCATGAAACCTTGACATTCATCAAAATCTAGAGTTCACTTTTTTTGAAAATCATAGTACCTGCTCTACCTGTAAAATAGCGACAAGTAAAAATAATGATATTGGGTCCCTCATGGTCAACACTTCGTATTAAAATGTCGACTTCCGGTTTAAAATGTTTGACATTATATTTGTGGTTGCACATTTTATGGTTATTGCATTGCTATTAAATTCCTCATTTATATATTTTGACCACTAAAATAGGTAAATATTGATTATTGAATCTAAAATGATAGAGGTAGATCATTGCTATACAAACATTTCCCCTAAGAGGTTGAAAGAAAGAGAACATAAACTTTTTGAGAGACTTACTTATTTCTTACTCTATGGCATTATTGCGTTAAAACTTAAGTAATATCTCTTTACAACTTGAGCTCACAAAATCATTAATATATTTGCAAATATCTCAGAAACTATTGGTTTTATAGAAATATTTCATATAAAATTTTTTTATTTTTAATATTACTACAATTTTGCAATGATAAGTTTGTTAGTATCTCAAATAGTTGCGGGGATACGGAAATTTATACTTCTGTAGAGTACCCTAAAAGTCATTTTCATGGAAAAATGAAAATATCCAGTTTATTTATAATCTAAATCAACACCTAGTTACGAATTTTAATCAAATTTATTATAACCCATATTTAGAAAATCAATTTTTTATCTTTTTATTAAACTTCTTTTAATTAAAGGGTTAAACAAACACATAGACAGACGGCATTGCAAAAACCTCTCTTTAGGATTCGGGGGTCATGAGACGTTGACATCCATCAACATTTCAGGCTAGAATTTTTTTACGGTCGCAATACTTTATCTTTAATTTTCGAAAGGTTAAAAAATATATATATATATGCATAGCTTGAAAGATATTGGTTTTGTAAAAATCTGTTTCAAATAAAAGATATGTATTATAAATAAATCCTCATATTTTCAATGATAAGTAATTTCATATCTCAAATAGTTTTGGAGATATAAAATCTGAGAATTATACCCTTATATTCATTTTGCCGAAATATTGAGAGTACGCATTGTGTTTGGAATATTTATAAATGTTTTTAAATGAAATTTAATCAAAATCATTAGAACTGATTTTGAGAAAATAGAATTTTCTCTTTTTGACCCTCAATAAATTACCCTTAATTTTATGGTTGGATATCAAATTCCAAAAATCCCCCGGGGCAACCCTGTGAAAATTCTAGGTACCAAGTTTTAGCCATAATCGGTAAAATAGTGTAGGTTCTAATTCGAGGTACAGACAGACACTTTTTTGGATTCGGGGGTATCATGAAACGTCGACAGACGACATTCATCGAAATCTCGAGCTCGATTTTTTTGATGATCACAATACTTTCTCTACATGTAAGATAGCGAGAAAGTAAAAATGATCTAAGAATTGTTTTCATCAAAAACTATTTTTGTGCTTTTAAACTTTTTTTTAATTTTAAATAAAAAATAATATATCTTTACAGAACGATGCTATATCCCTCCACAATCTAGATGTGGCTTCTCGTAATCTGGATTATCTGAGTCACTTTGTATCAATCATGGATAAGTCTGGGGAGGATGTAAGTAAGGAAAGATTTAAAGCAGGGCTACCAATCCTTGATGTACAGTGGACTGGCAGTCAGAAGAGTGAAAACATCCGACCAATTCTAAAAGTTATGGACAGACTTTTATCTTCCAGATCACCTCCATTCATCAATGTATCACTAGAAGATAAACTCATCAAATACACTAATGAAGGTAAAGAAATTGGATATAAGTTGTCTGACACATTATGTAATGTGTGAAATGTGTTCTTCTCACACTAAAGGCTATATTTTACTTATACTTATTCATTTAACTCTTTCCTCTACCTTCTTAAATGTATTTTTTACATATTATATATATGTATAAAAAAAGGTTCTATAAAGAGTTATTTTTAATAATATGCCCATATCATTTTCGTTAATTTATTGCATTTGTCCTAAATATTGATACTGACTTTATATATTTCTATTTAATGTCCTAGCCATTAATTTGGTATTACTATTCAATTTATTGGTATTTTAGAATAAATAACAAATTGTAACAAGTAAAATGTAGAAGTACTGACATGATCAATAATAAGTAGCCTTATTTCTTGTAATACTTTACATCTGAGATTAATAGTGGTTTAGTGTACTAATGAACTCAAATAGTAAAATAAAATCTATTTCATTGCTGAATATTAAATAAAAATATATTTATTAATAAGAATATTTAATAATTACTATAGATCTTAGAGATATTCAGAGTAAAGGGAAAACTAAAAATATTGTTTGTAGTAGAAATTATGATCAGTTTACTTTTATTGTCAAAATATTTTTTTGTTTTACTATTTTAAATGATGTGGTAAAAATCAAAACATTGATATTTTAAATCAAATATAATAATTCTAAAAGTTTACTACTGTGAATTAATTACACGTTGATGGTCATTATAGTATACATACTTATAAGTGATTCTTGCACTTTAACTGATGAGCAAAAACCAGTTAATCGTATTAGAATACCAATCGCATAGCCAGAAACTAATTTTATTTTTAAAATCATTAGAAACTATTTCAAGATAGTCGATTTTTGTCTCTTATTTCCTTTCATTAAATTACCGTTGATTTAGGGTTGGATAAATAATTCCAAAACTCCTCAGGGGATTCTTGTGAAAACCATTGATACCAAGTTTTAAACAAATCTGGCAAATGATTTCAAACCTATGGTGAGATATGGACACACAGATAGAAAGACAGACATACAGAAAGCGAGACAGCATTTTGAAAACTATTTTTCAATTTCAGAGACCCATGAAACGTCTACATAATAAGTTCGATTTGTTTGACGTTTACAATACTTCTCTTTAAGACTTGAATACAAATTAAAAATGGATATTACTCATATACAATTTTTTTATAATGTACTACAAAATATTAATTATTAGTTCCATATCCTGTACTCATTAACATATATTAATAGGATTATCAAGTCTCATAGATTACGGTGAGCCAGAACATGTAGCACGAATGGGAGAATCTAGAACCATGATCAGAGTATTGACTGGTAAACCCAATGAGAAAAGACCATCGGGAAGACTTAGACCCAGATGGGAGAGTAACATTATAATGAACCTGAACGAGATAGTTTGAAATGAGGTAGACTGGATAGAATTAGCTAAAGATAGGGATAGGTAGCGTACTTTTGTAAGTGCAGCAATGAGCTTTCGAGTTTTTAATGCTATAGAGTAAGTAATCATAAAATATTATTTTAAAGGCACTCATTGGATTCTGTAAGTCAAAAATTTAATTAAATTGCTACTTTGTATATAAATAAATATTATATATATATATAATATTTTATAAATATTATATATATATATAAAGTACCTTATCAATAAACAATTTTTGGGTTAGTCATTGTAGCCTTTGAAGCTAGAGAGTTATATTGTCATGCTAAGTCGAAGCTGACAACTGTTTAAAATTTAAATCTAAGTCAAACATTCTTAAACTCCAGATACCCTTACCTTAAAAAAATATACATACTGAAAGAATATATTAACGATATTTTTTAGCTAACGTAATCTAAGACAACTTTAAAAGGTGTTTTTTTTTTCTTTTACTAATATTATAAATATTAGTATAAGGAAATGTTTTAAAAGTAACAATCGATATCTTGAAATATTTAAAAAAAACTTTACGTGATATAAATCAAGATTATATAAATTTATTGAAAATGCAAAAATAATTTTATTTATAATAAAAGGTCAAAGAAGAAATGAATAAAAATCTTATGAAAAATAAATGATAAAAGCTTGGGAGCAATCAACAAATGTTACAAATTTATCAATTACTAACTATACAATGATGCAATATTATGAAACTTGATAAAAGTTAGTATGTACTATTCAAGAACTCTAAATAGAATCATCAACAAGGACAAAATTGTTTTATAAGAAAACAATGTTAAAATTGATGAATAAAAATGATACAACCTATAACATATTAAATTATATGACTGATCATATCAATATAAATTGTAAAAGTTTGTAAAGATAAAATGTACAGTTGCATGTGTCTTGTCTGGAATATATATTTATGAGAATGTATTTATATAATATTTATATTTAAATTTGAATAGTTGAAAAATATAAAAATATCAGGTTATTACTGCAACATAATAAGATTTTATTAATGAACGATTGACGTTGATGTCCATTATCTGGTTATTTGTGGGTCCCTCTCCTTATTAATTGGATGACTCAATCATCAATAGTCTTGGACAACATGTTTTGGTAAATTATGCCATCATCAGGTTTTATGTCTAAGATTGGAAGAAAGAAGTTAATTCCAGAAATTAACCCATTTCAAGGCAATATTCTTGCCCATTATTCCAGAAGTGCACGACAAATATTATATCGGAATTACACTGGCCACTGGATCGGTAGAAGTGGTCCAATTAGTTGGCCTGCTAGATCACCAGATTTAACATCACTAGATTTTCTCTTATGGGGTTATTTGAAAGAAAGAGTAGACATACCATAATATACCAACAACTCTAGAAAACATGATGGAACGCATTAAAATTGCTTGCAGAGATGGTGATTGAGAAACTCTATTAAATACTCACAAATCTTGTACAAAGCGAACTGAAAAGTGTATCGAAGTAGGTATTCATTTCAAACAACTGTTATAATTTAACATTTCGAAAATTATAAACAAATATCTGTATTTTGTTTGCGACAGCGTTTTTCTCATATTTTGCTTACACTCTACAGATTCTAGTAGGCAAAAATATGAAATAAAAACAGTTAGAAAAACATCATTTCTTTACTTCACTAGATATAATAAAAAATAGACCTCGGGTAAAAAAGTATTTCAGACCAAAGATGTTTGTTTTTTTCGTAGAAAATGGTTATGCAAAAAATAAGCAGGGCTACATTCGGAAAAAAAATAGTTGACCTTTAGATGACCTTGAAGATGTTCACTAAATAAAAACAAAAATTATGTCATTTTGTCAGCGTCTCAAAACAGAGCAACTTTGTATGAAACTTTTTTTCTTAAATGCACTATTTTTAAAGATTTCTTGTTGTGACAGATTGAAAAAACCATCATATATATATATATTTATTTATTTATTAAATTAATATGATATATTATATATAAAATAGTATGATAGTATATATTATATACATACATTTTATAATCTTTATATTATGTTTAATGTATATAAAACATAAAATATGTATTATATACAATATTTATATACTTTATATAATATATCTTAATCTAATATTATATATTATATATAGTTTATAATATAATATATTTTTATATATTTAATATATATTAACAAACTGTTCTTTTATATGTCAATTTATTTCCTTCTAAATATTTAAAAAATAGGTTATTATAGTTTAAACTACCGGTACCACTTAAACACACAATGTAATTGTTTGTTCTCTAATTTTTTAGTATGGCAATTTAATGAGATTGGAAGCCTCCTTCCCTTGGACCTGGAGGAGTTGGAGGGTGTTGGTTTTGATTTCCTATCAAAAGCTAAGAGCCCTCTTGTGGTGATTCCTTCACTCAGTCCTGGTATTGGACGTGTACCAGAAGTTCCGCCGATATTTATTGTTCCTGGGATTCAAGATAAAACTGAGAAGGTCTTAGAAACTCTGACCAATAAAATATTGTATCCAACAATCTGTATAAACCTGCAAGATCATAACATGCCTCTGTCAAATTATGCAGTGAATATTGTCAAGGTGAGAATAATGTTCACCTTACTTTACACTAATATAAATACTATAATTGACTACTATTTTTTTGTTTTTCCTATGTGGAAATATAGAGTTAGCTTTGCTTTTACAACAGCCCAGAGGGCTGATTTTGTATGACCTAATTATACGTATGTTTAAAAATTTTGAGAAGAAAAAAATAGAACAAGAATTCTCACATATTCAATACCATACTGAACAGAAATAATGCTATTAAATGTAGTCCATTAAAATCCAAAAGGGTACCCACATAAAATATCTTCGTGAAAAGAAAGTTTGGCAACCCAAGAGGAATTGAATTATATCACAATCATTGTAAATCGGTTAACAAACAATGAATCATAACAAATAGAAAATGTAGAGGTGGCTGAGTAATTTCAGAGAGTGAGAAATTGAATTATCAATATTATAATGATTTTTTTGGTCTAAGATAACACCTGATCATTAATATAGATACAGCTTTCTGTAGTATAATCGCTATGTTTATAGATGGGTAAAACAGGGATAGATTTCCTGGTGAAATCTATAGATTGAGCTTTAGATGTATGAATAAATATCCCATTTTCATTAGAGCATCGATATAATGTCAATTTGTAAATCCAAACAATAAGTAAGGGAAATGAGGATCAAGATAGGTTTGAGATTATCAGAATAAATAGTTTTTAGATTGTAAATACTTACTAATGTAATCAATAAATACATTAAAATGTAAAGGACTTAGATTTGACCCTTGAAGTGTTCAATTATATTTTAATGGTGAAAGATTTATAATGCAAATAGCTCCCAAAAAAATGTATACAAGATATTGATGGGACAAAATTACTTAGTTTTAAAAGAATAAGTTAATACTGTTCTGACATAGATCAACATCTTTAATTTTGCTAAAACAAATGGCATCAATCGGACATTGAGTAGAGATTTCAGGAGTAACATGACACAGAAATTCTACTATGTTAGTTACAATAGATTTATTATTTACAAAACCATGGAGATTCAAAGATGACATTATTTCATTAATTCAACTTAGATTTTTTTTTTATTTGACTACACATTTCGGGGGACTGCAAACGTGAAAAAAATTCTCAATCTCAAGTGACCAGTTTAGTATAATAAATTGTTTCAAACCAGTGATTCAAAATCTGTAAAGGAAGAACAATTTTTTTTTTATTAGTAGAGTAGATGATTATATACTAGCATGTTTATCTTTTATAAAGGAAATTAGATGAGAGATATGGAGTTTGTAGTTCTGTCAATTTTTTTTATGAAATACTAAAATGTCTAACTTTATCAATACTTCTTTCATTTTATTTTATTTTACAGTATTAATCTAATATATTTAAAATATACATTTGACTAAACATGTCTAAATTATAAGATGTACTATACCTATCATTAAATAAATATGTAAAATATAACAATTTTACTCATATCATTTACTCTATAAAAACATCTTTTAAACAGATACATTCCATCAACAAGTGGCTAGTTATTACATTTTATATGAAAAATTAAAATTAATTTAAGAATGTCAACACATAAATTATTATAAAATAATATTTGTGAATAGTAATCAAATATACCTATTGCTAAATGTTCATCCCAAATTATTTTATAATAGCTAAATAGATTACCCCTAGATGCAACTAGACTAATTTAGATATAGTTTATTTTCTAGGTTTAATTATTGTTTTTCTTTCCAAAATTATTTAGCAAATGAGGAATATACAACCTGTAGGTCCATACAACCTAGTAGGAGTGTCATGGGGAGGTATATTAGCTCTTGAGCTAGCCAGAGAGCTACAATCACAAGACCAAAAGATTCAGTTGTTTTTATTGGATGGTGCTCCTGATACAACTCAGTCCATAGCCAAGCTTCTGGGAACAGGGGATGAATTACAATGTAACCTTATTACAAAGCTACTGGGTATTGAATCAAACAAGGTAACTTATATGAATTAAAAGAACATTTAAATTAAGTTCGCACATTAAAATTTTGAAATTTTCTTTATTATAATTTTGAAACTTTCATTATTGTATATTTAAGAACTTTAGGATTGATAATATATTCTAGTTTACTTAAATTTGCAAGTTGATAAATTTATCTTTTAAATGGCTTTGATACACACGTTCAATAATTATTGTATTCTAGATATCAATAATTTTTTAAATAAGACACATTTAAAAAGAATTCAACTCTTTCCAAAAAAAAATGTATGTATTGAAATTAATTGACTACTACCCTAACCTTTTAGCGATCACGCTGTTGTATAATGTACAACATTAAAAGCATTTACCATTTGGATATTACTTGAGGGATTAGGTCTATCAGTGTCCGAAGCTCCTACGTATTCCTCTATTTATCCCCAATTTTTGCCCTAAACTCACTTCACCGAACCGTTTACCTTTATTTTACGAGTTTGGGCGAATAAGGCGAGGTCACATAGCTACTAATACACAGTTAAATGACTGATTTGCGGCCAAAATTCTAGATGAAACAAAAATGATATATTTTGATTTTTTTTATTAAGACTGTAAGGACACTTTTCTAAATGGCTAGTGAAAAGTAAGATTATTTTTTTAATGCCTAGGCCTATATTTTTTATAATCAACTCAAAAAACACATTTTGGAAATTGTTGGATTAAAAAAAACATGAAATGTTAAGTTTTGTGTGTAATCTACAAATATAATATTTCAAATCACGTAAACCTTTTCCCTAAGTTATAAATCGGTAATTAGTTACATACATTTAAGTTTATTACCAGATAGGGGTGATAGTCCCCACCACACCTACTCAAGTCAAGAGAGAGAGGAAGTTTCTGATAGAAGCCAAGATTCAGTCTGCAGTAATCCTATTGTTCGCTTGACACGACAACACTAATAGCCTTGAAAAGTGTCCAGAGGACCATTTAGAATATTTAGGATCCATTTTTTTTTTCTGAGTCTTAAATGTATATATAATCTTCACAAGCTAAAAAGTGAAACTACATCAACATTATTTCATAAAATATATCATTTAAAAATTATTTTTTTCAATGGAGATCTTAACGTGCAATTTATTAAAACAAGGGTTATATTAGCACACGACTTACAAACTAGCTTTTAACTATTATATACATAACAGTTTACTAAAGTTAAATTACAGACTTTATCTGGAATTGAAACTGGGACCTTTAGCAGAGTAGGCACACGTGCTATAGACCTAGCTAAAGTCTCAGTTAATATACATAGAGAAATGTATTACGTAAAATATGACAAACCACTTTATATAAATGTTTAAAAAAATAGTATAACGATGAAAGTATAGCTATGATAAAATCGTGTATAATACCAAAATTGGATTCTATTTGAATGTTGTAAAAGTGGATGCACCTTATGATGACTCTCGGCACACAAAGTATTGAATTAAATTATTTACATTTATTTTTATGCTTCTATAATAAATAACTTTTTGGGGTCAGCATAGCCTTTCAAATTGTTCGGAAACTATATGTTATTCGTCAAGTTGACCATGGTTAGACCGGGCCCTCCAAAAAAGCGCAGAACTTGGATTTTTAGAGGGTGTGAAATATTTTGAAGAACTCAAAATTATTATTGCACCTATTTATTGTAAGATAACTATAAAAGTGCTGGTAAAATTAAAAAATATTCATTAATAATACAATATATTAAGTGTTACTGTAAGGATTTCCAAAACCTATTTGAAAGGCAATTTGAATTATTAGGCTCCGGATTTAAAGGTTGGAATCTCTTTCACAAAGAATGAAAGGTATGTGTTTTTAAAGAAAATCATACTGACTGTAAGGATTTATTTTACCTTGAAGATGTACTTGTTTTTTGCAATTATGCTTGTTCAGTTATGGAAGAACTTAATCACGAGTATAAAATAGAGGATTGGCGTTTATTTATTAATTATTCTGAAGCTAGCTTGCAAGCTGTGCTTCTCCACAATGGAAATAAGTTTCCGTCAGTGCCACCAGCTCATATTGCCGATATCAAATAAACATATGCGAGCATGGAACTATTATTAGAAAAAATCAAGTATGAAGAATACAAATGGAATGTCTATAGTGACTTAAAAGTCATAGCTCTTTTGCTTCGACTTCAACTTGTTTTCACGAAGTACTGCTGTTTTCTTAGTGAGTGGGATAGCAGAGACCGGATAAATCGTTACATCCAGAAACAGAGGCCAAGCGAACGTCACCAACCCCAGGAAACAATAATGTTGTAAATACACCACTTGTTGATCAGAAAAAAGTGTATCTACCTCCACTACATATACAGCTTGTTCTTATAAAGAACATTGTTAAAGCAATGGATAGAAATGAATCTGGATTTATATACTTAATAAAAAATTCCCAAGTATCAGTGATGCAATGATCGAAGAGGGGATCTTTGTAGGACATCAAATAAGAGAACTAATTCATCAAGATGAGAAACTCGATGGTCAGTTGAACGAAGCTGAAAAAAGTTTCATGGAAATTCTTCAAGGGTATTTGCCCGAACTTCTTAGGGAAACATAAGGCAGACAACTACAAGGAAATAGTGAATGATCTCTTAAAATCTTACAAAACCTTGGGATGTAACATGTCTTTGAAAATACATTTCTTAGATTCACACCTGGATTTCTTCCCAGCAAATTTTGGATCAGTCATTGACGAACATGGTGAACGATTCCATCAAAATATTTCTGGCATGAAAAAGTGGTACCAGGGCAAGTGGAGCCTAAGTATGCTTGCTGACTATTGTTTGACGCTTAAGGGGGATGTTCGTGAGGCAAAATACAATGAAAATTCTATACTTCTACCTTTTAGGTAAGATACTCTTTGCTAAGTATGTATTTGAATAAATTGCAAATTGACACCTAGACACCGGAATCGAACCCGGAACGTTTGGCTTACCATACTTACCATACTAATGCTCTTCCATTGATTTCTGTAACAGTTGTTCATTATGCAAGCTTCGTCTTTCATATACACTTAATTGTATAGCATTGCTTTATTTCATATGTGTGTGTTCTAAATGAATATAATATTGTAAACTTTAAGTGGGTGTCACTCAAAATCCTTACATGATAGAGACGTTCTAAAAAGACAGTACAAAATTACTATTAGATTTACATATTTCTGTTCTTGGGACACCAAATAAGAAAAATATTACTGACCAATGTAATCGAATCCTCCTCCTTCCTAAGCTCCTCTTTCCCTTAAGATGGGGTGCTAGTGAGCGTGAGTTTAGGGAAGTATTTTTTAAGTTTTTACAGCATAAACATTTTTTGAACAAAATAAATCAAATATTTCTTCTATAGAAACATATAGTTTAGTTTTCTGCACATGCTAATCTCAACAGTCCTTGAATATCTGTCAAGGGGGTCCTAGAATTTAATGACAACTTTTTCTCTTAATTTAAAAAGTTTGTCACTAAATGCCACCATGCTCATGCCAGATATTCAAAAACTGTTGAGATTATCACGTGCAGAAAACTAAACTATATGTTTCTATAGAAGAAAAATTTGATTTATTTTGTTCAAAAAATGTTTATGCCATAAAAACTGCAAAATTAGTGCACTAAATTCGCGCTCACTAGCACCCAACCTTAAGGTGAGGTGTAAGATGACGCAAGAAAAGACCAGTGACTTACAGTTTTTTAAACAAAACATTTATTTGTCTAAAATAAATAAAATATAGCTGTAGTTACAACGTTTAGTTTAATTGTCTTCAAACGGTGATATCAACCGTTGTTGAATATCTCTTAAGGATGTCTTGGAATTATTGACAACTTTTTCTCTTCATTTAAAAGTATCTCATCTAGTGCTTATGACATATACTCTATCTAACAACTTTGATATCACCATGTGAATAAAATTAATCTAAACCTTGCTACTAGATCTATATATTATTTATTCGGTTAAAAAAGTTTTGCTATAAAAACTGCAAAAACACTGATATTTTCTAGCGTCCCATGTATCCCCACCTAATCCTTTCCTTCTAGGAGGCTGTACAGAAGACAGTTCCTGCCAAGAATGTATCCAAACCAGTTTGTTTTGTACCTTAGAATCACATCCATTTGGCTACTTTCTTCCCCACTCTTCTCAGTTAGCAGGTCTTCATTTGTCACCCTGTTTGTCCACCTTATCTTAACAAGTCTTTTCCACTACCACATTTCAAAGCACTCTATGTATTTATTTCAATCTTTCCAAGAGCCCAAATTTCTGTTTCATACTGCTCCTGTAGCATTTCATCAGTTTCTTATTCAGTTCCAAACTCAACTTGCTGGTCAGCAGTAGCCTTTTCTTGTTGAAAGTCTCCTTGTCCATGATGATATTAGACCTAATTTTGTTGGTGCTGCAGGCATCCTTTGTCAGCAGATTTCCCAGGTACTTGAATTGCCATATGTTTTACAGTTCTAAGTTTACAATTTTGACTTTCAGTGGAACTTCATATTTTAAAATCACCATCACTTGACTTCTCATTGTTGATCTCCATGCCATATCTTCTTTCTATATCTATTAACGATCCATCTTTTCCTGCAAGTCTTTGTTATTTTTGGCTAGCAATGCTAGATCATCAAATTTTTATTGATGGGGCGTCCTTTTATCTAGAAGTTGTCATGTCCTTCGAGGGCCTCTCTGATCAGCTAATCTCCATAATATTTTATTAGGTTGGCTGGCAAACAGCATCTCTGCTTCATTCCTCTTTCTATCTCTAAGCTGTTGGTATCTCCGTTATTCAGCCTCACCTTTACTCGCTGTCACAAGTATACTATTTAATCAACCTTAATTATGTATTTCCAATTGATGCCGATCATCTCAAGAATTTATATCAGTTTCTTCTAATTCAAACGCATTTTCTAGTTGATGAAAACATTGTGTTTTAACTTGACTTTTAGAATTCTCTCTAAAATTATTCTCATATTCTGATGACATCTCTGGTTTCTTTTCCTTTTCTAAATCCAAATTGGTCTTTATTGATCACACTTTCTATTTTTTGTTCCAGTAGACTGTTGAGTATTCTGGCCTTGAGCTTCTCAATTTTATGAGAGATGAGATTGACGGTCCTATGCTCAATGTATTGATTGGTTTGTTTCGTTGTCAGAAAACCCAAAATAACCATTGTAAATTCAATGTTTGTAATAAACCAAAAAAATAAATTTAATGTTACCAGTCTATTAAGTATAAATTATATGTATTTATAATAAGTAAATATTGGTTGAATTAAATCTTGTGAAATACTGTATTGTTTTTAAGAAAAAATCTACAATAATTATTGAATACAAAATGAACATAAGTTTTTGTTAGTGTGTAAGTGTAGTCCCTCCTGCTCTCCACCATCATTATCTAATAAATAATTAAACTGTTTTGTTTGCAAGGTGTTTAATTGCATAATATTTTATTAATATAATGCATGTTGTGTATTTGTACAACAACATTGTCTTATGAAGCAGTTAATTTAACTCTATTTTGATTGTAGCAATATATTCATAAATTAAAACTTCTCAGGTACAAGAAGAATTGATTAATTTGCAAGACTGGAAATCCAGAGTGGCTCATGTACTGCATAAAATAGAAAATCTCTCTCCAAAAAGAAAGCGGTTATTAGAAAGTGGAATAGAATCTTCTTACCTTAGAATCAACAAATTACTCAACTATAAGCCTACAGAGAAACTTTTATCTGGGGATGTTCACTTGATACGACCAGAAGGAGCTTCACAGGAGGACCACTGTGACCTACATAAAGTAAGATAATTGTTTCTTATAGTTAATTTGATATTGGTGTATTTAAAAAATATATATATTTATTTGAAAGATTTTATTGTGTTTAAATAATAGCAAGTGGTTATAGCTTTTTAGACTTTAATTATTAAGACACTCAAATTGGCATTAATCTTCTTTTAAAGGGTTTCCATTAAATCGATTTCTATCTAAATCACACTCTATACTAATAATAGTTTAAATTTTAGTCATAAAAAAAGATCTTTAACTTATTTATTTAAATAATTTTATGAAACAAAACCAATGATATGAATTATGTTATTTGAAATCAACTTTTATAAAATAAGGGTTGTGATGAGATAATTATGAGGGATGAGATAATTATATGAAATGTGTTTTTTGAACATTCAATAAAGATAAAACTATTAAATTTAACATATTATACTAAATAGCTTAGACATAGTTTATCACAAATGATGATTTGAATATATTTAGGATATAGCTATAAAATAAGTATCCATAATATACAGTAACGACTTATTATATTATAAATGACTTATATAGGAAAGATACTAGAGTAGATAAGCTTCAACAATTTGGTTTAGGCTAAGTAAAGTGCACACTAAATTCAAAGTGTAGACAGGATAATGTAAACAAGTCATTTTACTCAAAACTCTTAGAATTAAGTTATTTTGTTTGTCTATTGTTTAGTAGTGCATCGCAGTGAATTTGGTATAAACTGCCACCAAATATGGTAAGGAGTCATTAATTATTAGTTATATTTATGACCCATCAATCAGCGCCTGCAAACCACTTCTGAGACTCTACTGCTCGAATAACAAAATGTATTGGGCAAAATAAGATCCTCCACAGATAATTCACTTATAATTAAATAAACATTGGAAAAACAAATATAATTTAACAATGAAACAAATTAAGTTTGTATTTATTGACTTTTAAAATGCTTTCGATATGTTCAACAAAAATAATGTTATGGCAGTTATTTCAGAGTAGAAAATATCTGCATTAGCTAATAATAACAATTCAACGTTTTTATGATAACTTGAAAGTAGCAATGAAAAACAATTCAAAATATTGAAAGAGATGAGCATACATCAAGGTGGCAGGCAAGAATACAAGGATGTAACCTATCAATCACACATTTAATAATTATATACACACAAGTATAATTAAATATGTGTATCTTGAATGTATGGTACTTAAAAGTAGTAAACTAAGTGTTAAAATTTCTAGGTATACATGTTTGAATATGATAATATTGGCAGACGATCTGCTAATTGTTCAAGACACTGAAGATGCCCTTGAAATATCTGTGTTATGTTGGAAAATTATTCGAGAGATCTAAATTTAAAATAGCAATATCAAAAATAAAGGTAATGGCCTTTTATAGATTAGAACCAATATGAACAAAAATATACATTAACAACAAAACAGTAGAACCGTTAAGGCATTTTACTTATTTATTGAAAGATACTAGCTAAAAAAGAGACAAAGATATTGATAATAAAAGCTGCACACATACCAGAATAAGGCAAACAAAGATACAAAACCAAAGTTACAAAAAGTAATGGTAGCTCCTACTCTTATCTATGGAAGTTGAACTTTGAGATGACAAAGAGAGATAAAAGTCGGATACAGGTATTTTAGATTAAATTCTTAAGACAAGTAAAGGGTCGTAAGAGTTTGGATCAAACTAAAAATAAAGGTATACGAACAGAAATTAATATTTACTTTACAAATGATAAATTGAGAGAATATAATTAAAGATGGATCAGTATTATACAACAGATGCAAGAGTCTAAACAGCAGAAACAAGTTTTGGAATACAAGCCAAAAGGAAGGAGGTCAATAGGTAGACCGGGAAAGATATGACTGGAAAACTTTTGAAGATGTAACAGGCAGCTAGCGTTGTTACCCGTGGAGTGAAAAATAAGAAAAAGTAAAAGTGGAGGAAATCAATAATCTTTCACAATAAAAAGTATAAGTTTCGTATTTATGCTTGTAAAATATTTCTAGAAGTGTTAGAATCAAAAGGGTAATACTATGATTCAAACAATTACTACAGCAAATGAAATAACAACTGCAAAAAATGAACATAGCCATACAAGCTATGTAACGAGCAGCTTCTAAAGGACTCCAATTTAAATGCATTAAAAATAAAAGTTGTTGAAAAAGTATATAATAGGACTAGAAAAATAATATTAGAACTGCTATTAAGTCAGTTCACAATACAGATTTCGTGTTGAGGGCTACCAACCACACTATTATACACCAACTCGGCAATTGCTCCCAAATAATCTGCCTCACATGGGTACAGTTTTCCAGTTACTCCAGCAGCATCATGATATGGATCCAGACATTATTAGGAACATACTGCGGACTGATGAAACCTGTATGAAATGAGAGCTAATGAACACCCGTGACACTCACTTGTGAGTAAGTGCTGACCGGCACGCCACTCACGTTAGTGCCGCATCAATTCACTGTGAGCATATGGGCCGGCATTATTGGGACCGTGGCCATGGGCCTCTATTTGCTACCAGATCGTTTGTATTCCCACATATTATATCGGCTGATCCTTAACAAAGTGTTACCTGGGCTGCAGGAGGATGTCCCATTGTTTGTGTGACTTAGGATGTAGTATTAGTGTAATAGTTCCCTAGCACACCATGGGGCATAAGTGTAGTGACTACTTAATTAAGTCTGCTCCAACCAGTGGATTGGGCGTGGCGGGCCATTGAGATGTTTACCAAGGTCACTGGGTCTCACACCATTAGATTTTTTCTTGAGGGGTCACCTCAAAGAATTGGTGTACCTACTTGACAAACCACCGTAGTAACTCGAGGACATTGTAACAAAAATACATTCGGCTGCTACAACAGTAGACAAAGGCGTGATTTGCCAAGTGAACACCAAATCCATACGCCGTATCGAGGAATGAATACAACGCTAGGATCAACCTTCGATAACCTACTATGAACTAACTTATGCGTTTGATGTAAGGCGTGAGGGGTAGCACCAATCAAGTGTGTGTGTGTTCATTTATTTCTCAATAGGTATGAGAAGCATGGATTTATTTCAAAGAGTGACTTCTTATATTTACCAACATAAGTGTGATAATGTCCATATCTGCAAATCACCCCTCATCCTTGATACAATATATGCGTTAAATAATTATGCTTATTTACAACTAGTATCATGCTCCTTCCTTTTTTTAATAAAAAACGTAATTAGCTCTGTAGTGTTTATATGACATACAGTTGTCTCGCAAAATTCTTATTTTATATGTTGAATATATCTAATCTGAACAGTTAGTAAGATGCGGTGATAATTATTATTATATTTTTTTACATAATTTTACCCAAAATATTTCTAAAAGTTTTGAAATAAATTTTTCTCATTTCAATTTGGGAAAAGGATTATCCAGACAAATATTAAAAAATGGATTAAAAATACTTTTCGATGATTAGGAAAACAGCTCTTTTATAATAAACCGCATTACAACTGACGCTCCTAAGAGTTCTCACAAACATATATAAAAATGAGCTCAACACTACGAAATCTACTGTATATTTGGGTAATAGAAGCTCACTGAAAATCTACAGCAGTGAAGTATTATAGCTTAAAAGGACAAACAATAAAAGCTAAAAATCAAATTAAAAGATTCACCACATTAGTACTTTTTATCACATGCTTAAAAGTACCATATTGAAGTATTCAGTCAAGATTAAATACTTGAAAGAAAGTTGATTTAATTACCTACATTAGGTTTAAAATGCCATTTAAATCTTACTAATTTTTTTGTGAAAATTGTATGCATATTTTTAATATTGTTTTTATTTTCAAAATAATTCTGCGCGTTTACCTGAGAAATTTTGAGGCGTGAATTGGCGGGCCTTTTTTTTTTAGTATTTCATGTGTTTTTATTAGATATATTTATTATTATGTGTGCTTTCCTGGACCACTGATAGTTTATATATTATGTATATATATAAACAATCAGTGATTGTTTATATATACTGCTTATATATAAACAATCAGTGATCCCTATATATAAATGTAAATAATAATTCAGTTAGAAATTGCATAATGCTGACTCATTTATATCAGAGTAACTAGAGACAAGGTTTGAAAGTATATTGGGATAAAGACATTAAATATTTATTCTCAGGTATTACTACTACCTTGTTTGATAATCAGTTGAATGACTCATAGTAAGGACACTTCCTCAGCTAAGATATAAACTATATAAGGGTAGTTAGGAAGGTAATAGGTTATATTATAGGATGTTTCAGGAGGAGTAGCCAATATTTAGTGATGTTGTTATATTGATTATTCTGAGTAATCAAGTTCATATAAACAAGTGTCCAATTCTTATTGGATGCTGCGCTAAAGCTGGCATCTACAGCTTCGATGTGTAAGCAGCCCTTTGAATCAGTTGTAATTAAGAAGCAGGTGTTACCTGACCTTGTTTGAAGCTAGAAATGTTGTTGATAATGCTGCACATCGTGACACATGCTGAATATGCTGATATTAAGTTTATTATGGTTTTTGTAATGGAATTTCCTTTACTGCTTGTAAAGCATGCTGTCAACAGATTTCTAACCACAGAGTACTTGTTTTAAGAGTGTTTACTTGTGATTACAACAGATTCGGTGAGATTGATACAATCTAGAGCTCTCTTATTACTTCTGAACTTGCAAATTAATAAAGTTTGGTTGAAGAAGAAGACATTCTTCGGTTGGTAGAACGTAATCCTATTACAAGCACACAAAAAAATTCTACGCAATGTGTGTAATCCAGACATTCTATAAAATTCCTAGGTGGTTTTAGCAAAATATGAAATAAATTAGTTTTGCTGTTGTTTTTCATACTTTTCGTAGGAAATTTATAGAATGACCAGTGATTATATATTACCGAGAACAATAGCTCACCTAACCTAATTTGAACAACTTAAATCCTAGGAATCAGGTGAACCTGCAAGAAAACGGAGCAAGACTTACATAGAACTGGATAAAGGAATTGATAACATATTCCGGGACTTAAAAAAGACAAAGAACTTGAAAATAAGTATGAAATACAACAGCAAAACTTGTTTATTTCATACTTTGCCAAAACCACTCTGGTATTATATAGAAAACCTAGGCATTTTATAGAACGCCTGAATTTCATACATTGCTGGTGACATATATATTTCATATTCAGCCAATGCAACACCTTTGACCAGGAGATGGAACTATTGGCTTGGAACATGGTCAGTGGGTAAATGCTAATAAACGATTATTTCCATTATTACTCTTCGGCGATGAAGCTACATTCACCCGTGACGATATAAACAATACCCGCAACTCACTTTGGTGGTCCATCGAAACTCCACATGTGACTGTAGAAAAACCTTTTCAATGTCTTTTATCTGCAAATGTGTAGTGTGTTATGATCGACAATCATGTGGTTGGGCCTGTTTTGTTACAAAATAGTCTTACGGGGCTCATTCAACAACAATTTCTGCAAACCGAACTTTCACTATTATTGGAGGAAGCTCCATTGGCTAAAAAGATTGGTGCAATCCTTCAGCATAACGAAACTACTGCAAATTACAGTCATCAAGTTAAACAATATCTACAGTAAACCTAGCTTTACCCGAATGATGGATCAGCCTTGGTGGTCCCGTTCATTGACCATCAAGGTCTCCAGACCTCACTTCCTTAGATTATTGCTTCTGGAGATGGATGAAAAGTAGATTAAACAAAGAAAGTGTAAATACAAGAGAAGAATTGCTCTTTCAAATTATGGATAATGTTGCCCAGATAAAAAAAACGTACTTAGAAAAACAACATGTACTATTATCACAATAGTTGCAAAGTGCTTTGAATTTGAGGGTGGAATTTTTGAATATTTATTGTAAACTGTAAATTATTTGCAAATTATTTATGTTTTATATTATCATTAAAACTGTAAACAAACTCAAGCAAGTCATTTATCATTCTGTAATGCCTCAAATAATGGCTTTTACGTGCTAGTTTCTAAGGTTGTATCCCCGCATACATTGAATAATTAACAAAAACACCTCCCAAAATATTTACCATAATTCCTGAAACATATTGTATATTACATAAGTTAAAAAAATATGCTATATTTGGTTTTTGTTCTTAGAATGTTTATTAAAAATATTAAGTTATTAAATTATATGTTTTATTTTATAATCAAAGTAAATGTTTAAAATAATTTTTCTTTATTATTAATTTATTTTCCAGTATTTCCAAGGAACAGTGAACATCCACCTGGTGGATGGTGACCATAGAACACTACTTTCCAACAGAGCTACAGCAGACATTATAAACAATGAGGCTCTGGCAAATATTTGTGTATAAAATTAGACTAATGAAGAAACCAAACAATTTATAAATTGAAATGAGATTATATATTGTTGTTATGAATATATACAATATAAATATATATTTATATTATTTATATGATTCATATTAGATATATATTATGTATTACATATATTTGATTTAAATTATATATAAACTATTTTAATAAAATTTAATATTCAATATTTAAAAATGTATTAGCAATATTATTAAAATGTCTATATCATCTATATAATATATTAATATGATAAATTGATAAGTATAGTATATATTATAGATAAAATACCATTTAGATTATTTAATAGCTATGTGATAAGGAAATTTGTTTTAAATTGTTATCAAAAATCCATTTTATGAGATTAATGTTTCTTACCAAATTTAAATAAATTTATTAAAAAGTTAGAGAAATTAACTAACATGATTTAACAAAAATTATGATTGGCAACCTTTTTTTATTAAAATTGAGCAGTGTAAAAAAAATTATATATGTATTATACAAGCCTAGTAGATTAACAATCTCTTCTAATTATAAATAAATAAAGAGAAAAAATCGATTTTATCAAAATCGGCGATAACGATTTTGATTAAATTTAATTCCTAAGCATTGATCAATATAACAAACAGAATGCCTACTCTCAATTTTTCATCAAAATGAAATTAAGATATCCATACTAATGCGTGCATTCTAATTTGCTATAATATCTCACTAGTTTATGAGTTATTAAATTACTTATATTTGCAAATATGTTTGTCTATTTATATTTAAAATCTTTTATTCAAACATATATTATAAAACCAATAGTTTTCACGCTATACGCAAATATAAATATTTTTTAACTTTTCAAACACTAGAGGTTAAGTATTGCGACCATAAAAAAATATAACCCAAGATGTTGATGGATATAGACGTTTCATGACCCCCCGAACCATTAAAAGTGGATTGTGCAATGCGGTCTGTCTGTGTGTCCGCCTAACCTAAAATTAAGAGTAGTTTACTAAAGGACGAAAAGAAAAGGAAAAAATATTTTACTCAAAATTGGCTTTTATGTTTTTTATTAAAACTGGTGTCTAGGCGTTAATAAAGATTATAAACAAAATTGAGATTTTAATTTTCCTATTAAAAGACTTTCAGTGTAGGCCTACTTTACAAAAGCGGATATTTCCACATTTCGCACAACTATTTGAGATACTATTACGAAATGATATTGAAAATAAAAATAAATTATTTAAAATATATTTTTATGAAACCAATTTTTTCTGATATATTGCCAAATATATTAATACAATTTTGTGAAATTTAGTTGTACAGATATAATATTTAAGTTTAAACACAATACTTCTCTAATGCCATAGAGTAATTAAATATCAGTAAGTCTTTCAAAAAGTTGGTGTTATTTTTTCCTCCAACATCTTAGGGAAATGTTTGTACATTAATGTTATAACTCTATCATTTTAGACTCAATAATCAATTCTTACCTTTTTAATTGGTTAAAATGTATAGATAGGGTGGTTTAATAGCAATTTGATGAACTGAAAATGTTCAGCCACTAATAAAATTTCGAAAATTTTCATCGGAAGTCAAAAATTTATTACATAGTTTTGACCGATGTGAACCCAGTATCAATCATTTTTATTGGTCCAAATATGGAAATAAGGACTTAAATTCTATAAAAATATAATTATAAAATTTATAACCGATAGTCAAAAAATGTTTTATGTAAATATAGCGCATATTTTGCTCGGGTTTGCCAGTGTATACTATATTGTTTCACTAATCCGAGTTTTGAGTAACGATCTCCATTTTCGAACATTGGAGTGAAAAAGTCCAAGTGGATTTCCTTACCATTTATTTTATTTTTATGATACTTATCGGAGCAGGTTTTAACATACATTTAATTGCTTTAATACTTCAAGTGGATAGTAAGTTCCAAAGATTTAAAAGCCAGGGAATATTCTATCGATTTGAAGATAACAAGGAAAAATTTCTTTTAAAAATGCAAGGAAAACTTTAAGGATATATTTCAACTTCCATACAAATAGTAGTAGATAATCCAAAGAGAATTCTTAGGACTGTAGAAACTATTGTTAAAATTGGTCAAACCGTTAGTATGAGTCTACTTGCTGAACTATCAATCAGAGTTTAGTCAACAGATAATAAATCAAAATTTTAGTTTGAAACAAAAATTCATGAACTTGAGAAATAGGTAATGGTTTTGGTTGTACGATGTGTTTTATGTACACCATGAAGTGACAAAAGTAAGTACTACCAAACGCGTTTCTAATGTTATGACTTAAGATAAATCAGATCCGATGATGTGGATTTGGTGATAAGTTCAAAGATTCCAGATTCAAACATTGACCCGCCATTGCAATTGTAACTAAACATGATTATAGTACACAGCACTAACGGACTTAAAAATATATCATCTCCGTGAGTAGTGTGATCGGCGTCTAAAAATAGGCTGTGATTGGCTAGATTTGATCACATGACCACGCCCCCTCGCTCTCTGATTGGCTGTTGGCTTTCCCCCTCCACTCCCTCTGACCCCCACCCACTCAACTCTTTCCAGTGTTCCAAACTTGTTAGTTCTTGTCCAAACTAGTTTTTTATGTGTGCTCATTGGTTTTTTATTTCAGGGTAGGATTGAGACGGGCGTTGGAGTATTTTTTTTATTTGTGTAGGAGTTTATTTGCGTGCAGTCCGCGGCGTCGGGCGCTCCTCCCTTGGCATCAGAGGGAGCACGGTGCATGAATATCTCCTGACAGCCGCTAAGCGTAGAGTGTGACCACCGACCAGATGACAGTGGTTCGCAGCCTTAAGACTCCCTTCCCTTCCCCAAGGGAGGGAACACGCAACATGAGCCTTTCCTGACGGCCGCTTAGCGTAAAGTGTGAAAAATTGTTCCCGGCCGTGAGACACCTTTCACTTTCCCTCATTCCCCCTCCTTCAAGTCAATGGGTTTTCCTGGTATCGCAAACCCTCCCCCACACCTTGTATGGTAATGGGTTTTTTTCGGCAACTATAGAGCATTGACACAGGTCTGATTATACACAATCAGGGGCCTCGGAATCCTCAGTTAGGGGACTTTATCCCCCACCGCAAAAGTCTAATAAAATTTGTTGTATGGAAGCGTCCGTTGACATGCACGGATGTAGGTATCATCAATGCACCAGAGGAGTGAGGTAGAAATGTTCCAGCGCTGGAGACTAGTGACAGTACACATCTTCGAACCCCGACCTCCGCTGCCATAAATAGACCGAGATACAGGAACCCTTTTCTGGCTAAACGTGCAATAGGGATGATTAATAAAATGTTCCAGAAGGAGAAATACCTACAGCTTACATGGCGTGGATTCGATTTCAACCTCCCCTCGCAGGAATTAGATGAGCCTGACATTTAGACGGCGTGCAGACCGGTATTCGGACCTCGATATCTTTCGCGGGGGCCTAGTACAGCTAAAGTCTGTTAGAAAGGTCGTACTTCCTTCCGAGTGCACCTCTACCATTTTCAAAGGGGTTTTGCTGTTCGACCAGATTTTTCTAAACCAGGTAGAATGTGTACCAGCATTTGATAGGAGTGAGAAAATCAAACGTTGATCACTTTGTCATAGGCTGTCTAGTATAACGACGCCTTAGACCATGTTACCATCGATGCAAGTATACAAATTTGGAAGCGTGCACACAGGGATTTGAACCTCGATATCTGTAGCACAGCTAATGTCTGTTAGAACGGTCATATTTCATTCTGAGTGCACCCCCACCATTTTCTAAGGGGTTTTGCTGGTCAACCAGATTGTTCTAGACCAGGTAGAATGTGTACCCGCATTTGCTTGGAGTGAGAAAATATAACGTCAATCACTCTGTTATCAGCTGTCTAGTAAAACGACGCCTTAGACCATGCGAAAATCAATGCAAGTATACAAAAATTATTATAAAATGCATTCCCAGTCTAGCAAATTGAACTATGTTTAAAAGAAGGGCCCAATTCTAGAATACAAGTGAGATATATGTTGATTAATTATATGGACTATATCTTCTTGCTAATAGCCACGAAGACCATTCATGCCATAAAACAAATGAAAAAAATACCACGAGCTAGCTTCCACGCCACTGGTTTCTATGTTCTTTTGCTGACAATGTATTTTAAGTCATATCGAGGGATTAAAATCCTCATCACAACCACCTACTCCAAGGCGGGAATACTGCGTAAAATAAGCTCTTAAGGATGATGTCTACCTCTGATATAATGGCAAGTCAAGATAGGATCCTCGGTGTAAATATATTTAGCTAAAAAAGCCATCAGCATGCACGTATGTCGAAGCATTTTATTTTTCTACCCGCCTGTCAGGAATAGCAGTAGGCTTATATTTGGTAGGCCTGAGGAAGATATAAAATGTACCTGCACTTTTGTTAAGGCTGAGCGATACGATGGACCGTGTATTTATACGCACCCCCCCACCCCCAACTTTCCTGTTAATAGCCACGAAGTTAAGCTTATCGGTATTTAGAACCGCATCTTACTACTCGCTATTGTTATACGCTTAAGTACGAATTACACTAATGGATTAGGAATTGGGAAGATTGAATCCACATTTGCGTGGAATGAGTAAGGAAATGTTCCAACGTTTACGTGGAGGGAGAGTGGGAAACCATTTAGTGAAATCTACCAACAGTACACCTTGGCAGTTATTTAAATCCCCCAACCTCGCCCAACACAGATTCGAACCCCGATATCTTTCGCCGGGTGCTTTATGCCCTGTAGTTGCCAAACCCGAAAGAGGAATTCGGCGTTTCAAATTGCGCTTTCCGTTCTGTCCCTTAGAAAATGTTGTTTGAATTTCAAAGACAGAAAGGCGCTGGCAATATACACGTGACGACTTTCCCGGAATAAATATTAAAAAGCGCAGATGGGTAAATGTTAAGCTTTATTGATTACACAGGTGTAGTTAATATAGCTTTAATATGTATAATATATGAACAGAATCAAGGAATAAGTGTAAAATTATAATTATTATTTTACTGCCTAAATATTTGTTTATAATTTTAACTAAATTAGGTTTAAAGTAAGGTTTCACACTCCCACATGCACGTGAACTCGACACATTTTAGCACCGCGTCCTACTATCCTGATCGGGTTTTACGCTTAAGTACTAATTACAGTAACAGATTGATAATTGGGAGGTTTAAATTTAGATGAAGTGAGACCGCATTTGCGTAGAAGAATAGTGGAAAACACCCCTAGTTTACCCGACCGAGATTCAAACCTCGAGCTTCTTAAGTGCTAATTACGCTAACGGATTGATAATTGGTAAGTTTGAATTTAGAGGAAGTGAGTCCACATTTGCATAGAAAGAGAGTGAAATACACTCCTAGCTTATCCGACCGAGATTCGAACTTCTAACTCCCTCGTCCTTGACAGTCTGGCTTTACACGAAACAAGCGCGTCAACCAACTACGCCATCGAGGTGAATTATTTTAGAAAAAACCGTTTTATTCCTTAACCCACTTATAACAGCAAAAACAAGTTTTATTTTATATATCATTTAACGTTCTCATCTGTATTTTGCCGATTATATAACTCTTACTTTAATTCATAAGTAAACTTAAACTTAAATTTATTTTACATATCATTTAATGTTCTCATCTATATTTTGACGATTATGTAACTTTTACAAAAATTCATAAGTAATATTAAATACAATTTTAAATATCATTTAATGCTCGAAACTATATTTTGTTGACATAATAAATAATATTAACGTAAAACAAATTAGCCACTTAAACCTCAAGCCAAGATTAGAGTAAATGTGCCTACATTTGCATGGAGGGAGAATGGAAAGTCTATTAGAAAAACCGCCCTAAATAGGCTCGACGTTGATGAAGACATCTATGATATTTATTTTTAAAATGAGTACTATGGCATGAATTTTTTAGCTTATCCTGAATATTTATTAAAACTTTTAATGTCCGTTTACAATACACACACACACACACATTCTCCAATCGTTCTACATGTCTTATATTTATCATAAGAAAGAAGTAAGTCTGAATTCTAGATCAAAATGAGTTTTTGGCATCGCTTATGACTGTTGGAACGGTAATTCAATCAAATAATTCCTTCCCACGTCTTTATGTAGTTAAATGCACACGCATTTCCTCGACCGAACAGTTTATAAATATTTGTACTAATAATTCTCATGGTTTTAGAGGTTTGTAAAGTTATATTTAGAGGAAGTGTACCAGCATTTGTGTGGAGGAAGAGTGGAAAACAGGCATCAGTACACCCGACCTAGATTCGAACTTAAAACTCCCTGTCATCAGTAGTCTTGTCTACCGCGAAAGTATCGCATTAGACTACGCAGACACCAATTTGGGTGAAATCATGTTGACAAAATTAAATGATGCCTAAAAGGATTTCCAAATTTGAATTGTCTCAGTTCACCTCCGTTCTAGTATTGGTTAAGCAATGAAAAATTTATAATTTTAAGACCGGCACTTTAGCTAAATCGGAAGTGTGTTTGCCTAGTAAACAAGAGGTCCTGGGTTCGATTCCCGGCTGAAAAAGTATCATCGGTGGAATATGGGTGATATTGATTTATTAACGCCCGAGAATTGGGCGTACTGTATTTTCTAGATTTAAGTTAGATAATAAGTTGTGTACTGATATAATCAGTCGGTGCATAAAGTGCAGGTTATATACATTCAATAAATTTAAATGGAAAAATATACTTGTAAATAATATTCATTTGTGACTAAATATATTATAAAAGGCAAAGCCTATCCAATATAAGCGGCTATCATATTATTGCTTTGGATGCGAATAAGTTAATGCATTACTAAATATTAAATTAACATTATAAATACTCGCTTCAGAGGCCGAATAGTATAAGGCATCAGTCTCGAGTTAGACCGGTATACTCATGACGGGGGAGATCAAAGTTCGAATTCCACATGGGTTTTGAAGGTTTTCCTTAAATAGTTTCCTACCATCCTTCCAAGAAAATGCTGGCAGATTACCTCTTAAATGCGTCTTTTCTCGCTCCCACCCCATTTAAGTATCATAATTATCACAGTTATACATATAACCTGAACGGTTAGTAAGACGCGGTGATAAAAAACAAAATAAAATAAAAACACGGTTTTCCAACACAAAGTGTAATGTTTTATCTTTTTTCACGTCTGAAACACTCATATCACATTTCCTTTAAATTCAACCTTCATCATCTCTACCTCATTAAAGAAATACAAAGCGGTTAGACTGGCCGGATGTAAGGATAACTTACGTGGTACAAAACGTATCCTTCCCCCACCCCTCCCCCCCCCCTCAAAAAAAAATTAAAACACATTTAGCGCAATAATCTGTAGCCATCGCTTAAATGAGCTACTAGTAATATATATAGTTGCGTTCATTTTTCTCAGAGAGCCATTGACTAGACAGAGTTCTTTCCCATCCGAATTGTCCATTTTTCGATTCCCAGTATGGCTGAAAATGCTGGTTTAATCTATCATAATGATAAATTAGGGAGAACTGGGTTTTGTGCAAAACTAGTACACCAATTGAAGCAAAGAGAGGGGCATTTATATATTGTGCATTGGATAGTCGCTGTTATATGAGGAATTTAATGTGTAGCATTTGGCTACAATTAAAGAAAATACAAGTCGGAGGGAAATAACAACTTACCCCAATCACCGTCCCTGTACCTCTTGACAACAGTTCAGCGAAACAACGAAAACACAACCGAGCATAACCGCGCCGCTTGATGGACTGACCCAGTCGACCTAGGTTCAAACAGCGGCCACTAGAGGTCGTGGTGATACTAGAACTTTCCTAAGAGTTTAAGAAAGGAAGTGATGCCTGTTCCACTCTACCCGAGAACATTCCAGTGCTTTGGAATTTGTTATCGAAGCTAAGTTTGTCACGCTTATTCCCCCCTTTGGGATCCTAATATGTTCCCCCACCTTATTCCTTCCCTTTCCTGTTTCTCTGGGTTTTCAAGCAAATATAATTCCGGTATGGCAACATGTCCGGCACTCTTGGACTTGTCCCTAAATTGAGGAATACGTAACCGTGGCTACAAATATTTAAAATGTAAGAACAAATTTCTTTTCGGCTTAAATTATATATTTTTATGTAACCTTTTATAAATTCACTTTGCGGCCTTTTAAGGTTAATTTTTTATGGGTAAATTAGTAAGCTTTGAAATCATAGACTTAAATTAGATTAGATGAAATTTGTGAAATTATATAAAGACTATTATATTGAGACTTATGTTTACTTTGACGAGATCAATATATGTCTAAATTTAAATATTACTATTTGGTTTGGAAGATAGATAAAAAAGAAATCATAGTAATAAGGTCTAAACTTGTGGTTTGTTAGTGAATATTACTTTAATGAATTTTCATTCTTTCTTGTACAATGATGGGAAAGTTTATCTTGTTGTTTGAAATTACCCTTGTGAATTATCTAGTATTTTCATTATGTTACGTATTTTAATTGAAGATGTTGTCTTCTTAAATGGGAATATGAATTGAAGTCTTTTAATGACTGATGATAGAAGTCTTGGCGACTTATTTTTGAATCCTGTCTGGATTAAATAATTGTTTATTTACATATATGAAACTTGTGATTTATAGATATAAATTTGTAATTAGTTTTTTTACAAGGGTCTATTTAACGTAGCTTGGTGAGCAAGTTCTTGTGGAAAGTGATGGTTAAAATAAATAAAGTTATTTATTTTCTCTTGCAAATTTCTAATGTAATTATATATATAACGTTGATAATGTCTTAATATTAACCTTTCATATATAAGATAAATATTATATATTTACACAATCTACGACTATCGTAATAATTTTTTTTGTTATACCATCATTTATAGTTCTATCTGTTGAAATATATAATATATACATATTTTTAGCTATATTTTCAATGAATGAATATCAAAAAAGGCATTTTTTTGTTTTTTCCTTAATGTTATAAATAGTGATTACACCCTTAGGATATTTGTTTGTTTACTTATGTGTTTATTCATCCTTTATTCTTTTTGGGAACTTATATACTTTTGAGGACGGCTCTCTAACAATCATTCCCGCAACCAGATGAGTTGCGTGCTCTATGTTTCAGGTTTCTGTACTCAGACAATTGAAACAATTACTCAAGGGACTCATTCTGATTGTATTAATAATTTTTTGCTAACTTTTGAGCCTTATATTTTGATTAGATAGGTAAAGTAGGTTTCAAATATACTAACATTTGAGTGAAAAGGAGAGTTGTAAACCATCAATTAAAAACTGCTCACACCTGCCAGAGATATGACTGCCATTTATTTTTTACTCCTTGAACACTACGTCAACGGCTATCCGATATATTGCGAATGTATAAGTGATTACTAATTAGCCGAAATCAAAACCCCGCCTAATGAACACTTCTAAAAGTTATAAGAAAATACTAGGTGATAGAACTAAATTATACAGAATTTTCGTGGAGGTAGAATGGAAATTCACACCACAACGCTGTCTAAAGCTTCAAGCCCCACAATGCATAGCCGCTACTATGTTTATGACGGTAGGTACACACAACAGGGGTTAGAAACCCGATATTAGCTCCATGTCATGATGTTTTACAGGGAATTCGGATTCCAGTAAGGTGCCTCCCAGTCTCTCTCTCTCCACGCAAATGCGGGTTCACCTCCTTGTCCTTACCCCTTAGAGTAATTTTCATTGTTCCAAAATAAAAGTAATTATGTTGTTACCAAACCTATGTCAAATATAATCATTTGAGCTGGAGCCCCCTAAAAGACCAAATAAGGTGGCAGCCAGTGGACCATGATTAGAAACCCCTGCAGTTTAGTATATTGCGAGTCTGCTGTCTTAGACCTGGGGTAGATTTTTCACTCTCCCTCAAAGCAAATGCGGGTTCAAACTTCCCAATTCCTAATCCGTTAGCGTAATTAGTACTTAAGCGCATAACCCGAACGGGTAGTAAGACGCGGTGCTAAAATGTGTCGAGTTCGTGTGATTTATAAATAATATATCTGCCAGATCACTAGGTAATTACGTTTGAGATTCCATTTTAGAAACAGGTTTAGAGAAGTTCGGGGTTTGATCACGAAGCAAGTTATTTTGGGTAAATTTTAATATATCGTTCTCTACTTCCAACTCTGGAAAATTGGATGGTTCACTTCCTTGTCCTTACCACCTTAGAGTAATTTTCATTGTTTCAAAATAAAAATATAAATGTTTTGTTACCTAACCTATGTCAAATATAATCATTTGAGCTGGAGACCCTGAACTGACCAAAGAGGGTGGCAGCGAGTGGACCATGATTCAAACCCCCTGCAGTATAGTATATTGTGAGAGTGCTGTCTTGGACCTGGGGTAGATTTTCACTCTCCCTCAACGCAAATGCGGGTTCAAATTTCCTAATCCGTCAGCGTAATTAGTACTTAAGCGCATAACCCAAACGGGTAGTAAGACGCGGTGCTAAAATGTGACGAGTTCGTGTGATCTATAAATAATATGTGTGCCAGATCACCATGTAATTATGTGTGAGTTTCCATTTTAGAAACAAGTTTTGAGAAGGTCTGGGTTTGATCCCGCAGCAAGTTATTTTTGGTAAATTTTCATAAAACTTTCCCACTTCCAACTCTCGAAAATTGAGATACATTCCCTTAGTGAATATAATTTATTCAGCCTTTCTTCTTTCTTGTGATAAATATTGGACATGTAGAACGATGGGAGGCTTTGTGTGTGTGTATTGTAAACGGACACTATAAGTTTTAATAAATATTAAGGGTAAGCTAATCAAATCCTCGCCATACTACTCAATTTAAAAATAAATATTATAGATTCCTTCATCAGCGTAGAGCGTATTTAGGGTGGTTTTTCTAATAGACTTTCTAATCTCCCTCCGTACAAATGTGGGCACATTTCCTTTAATCTTGACTTGAGGTTTAAGTATCTAATTTGTTTTGCGTGAATCTTATTTATTATATTAACAAAATATAGTTTCACACATTAAATGAAATTTAAAATTGTATTTGATATAACTTATGAATTTATGTAAAAGTTACATATTATTTAATTAAAATATAATTGCGAACATTGCATTTCCTTGTTGTTTAAGTGGCTAATTTGTTTTACGTGAATGTTATTTATTATGTCAACAAAATATAGTTTCGAACATTAAATGATATATAAAACTGTATTTAATATTATTATGAATTTTTGTAAAAGTGATATAATTGGCAAAATATAGATGAGAACATTAAATGATATATAAAATAAATTCAAGTTTCTCATAATTGTATTCAATAATACTTATGAATTAAAGTAAGAGTTATATAATCAGCAAAATATAGATAAGAACGTTAAATGATATATAAAATAAAACTTGTCTTTGCTGTTATAAGTGGGTTAAGGAATAAAACGGTTGTTTCTAAAATAATTCACCTCGATGGCGTAGTTGGTTGACGCGCTTGTTTCGTGTAAAGCCAGACTGTCAAGGACGGGGAGTTAGAAGTTCGAATCTCGGTCGGGTAAATTAGAGATGTATTTCACTTTCCATCTACGCAAATTTGGACTCACTTCCTCTAAATTGAAACTTACCAATTATCAATTCGTTAGCGTAGTTAGTATTTAAAGAGGTCTAGGTTCGAATCTTGGTCGGGTAAACTGGGGGTGTATTTCACTCTCACTCTATGCAAATGTGGACTCACTTCCTCTAAATTCAAACTTACCAATTATCAATCCGTTAGCGTAATTAGCACTTAAGGAATTCGAGGTTTGAATCTCGGTCGGGTAGACTAGGGGTTTTTTCACTATTCCTCTACGCAAATGCGGTCTCACTTCATCTAAATTTAAAACAGGGTAGTAGAACGTGGTGCTAAAATGTGTCGAGTTCCCGTGCGTGTGGGTGTGTGACACCTTACCTTAAATCTAATTTAGTTAAAATTATAAACAAATATTTAGGCAGTGAAATAATAATTATAATTTTACACTTATTCCTTCTTTCTGTTCATATATTATACTTGTTAAAGCTATATTAACTACACCTGTGTAATCGATAAAGCTTAACATTTACTCGTCTCCGCTCTTTAATATTTATTCCGGGAAAGTCGTCACGTGTATATTGCCAGCGCCTTTCTGTCTTTGAAATTCAAACAACATTTTCTAGGGACAGAACGGAAAGCGCAATTTGAAACGCCGAATTCCTCTTTCGGGTTTGGCAACTACAGGGCATAAAGCACCCGGCGAAAGATATCGGGGTTCGAATCTGTGTTGGGCGAGGTTGGGGGATTTAAATAACTGCCAAGGTGTACTGTTGGTAGATTTCACTAAATGGTTTCCCACTCTCCCTCCACGTAAACGTTGGAACATTTCCTTACTCATTCCACGCAAATGTGGATTCAATCTTCCCAATTCCTAATCCATTAGTGTAATTCGTACTTAAGCGTATAACAATAGCGAGTAGTAAGATGCGGTTCTAAATACCGATAAGCTTAACTTCGTGGCTATTAACAGGAAAGTTGGGGGTGGGGGGGTGCGTATAAATACACGGTCCATCGTATCGCTCAGCCTTAACAAAAGTGCAGGTACATTTTATATCTTCCTCAGGCCTACCAAATATAAGCCTACTGCTATTCCTGACAGGCGGGTAGAAAAATAAAATGCTTCGACATACGTGCATGCTGATGGCTTTTTTAGCTAAATATATTTACACCGAGGATCCTATCTTGACTTGCCATTATATCAGAGGTAGACATCATCCTTAAGAGCTTATTTTACGCAGTATTCCCGCCTTGGAGTAGGTGGTTGTGATGAGGATTTTAATCCCTCGATATGACTTAAAATACATTGTCAGCAAAAGAACATAGAAACCAGTGGCGTGGAAGCTAGCTCGTGGTATTTTTTTCATTTGTTTTATGGCATGAATGGTCTTCGTGGCTATTAGCAAGAAGATATAGTCCATATAATTAATCAACATATATCTCACTTGTATTCTAGAATTGGGCCCTTCTTTTAAACATAGTTCAATTTGCTAGACTGGGAATGCATTTTATAATAATTTTTGTATACTTGCATTGATTTTCGCATGGTCTAAGGCGTCGTTTTACTAGACAGCTGATAACAGAGTGATTGACGTTATATTTTCTCACTCCAAGCAAATGCGGGTACACATTCTACCTGGTCTAGAACAATCTGGTTGACCAGCAAAACCCCTTAGAAAATGGTGGGGGTGCACTCAGAATGAAATATGACCGTTCTAACAGACATTAGCTGTGCTACAGATATCGAGGTTCAAATCCCTGTGTGCACGCTTCCAAATTTGTATACTTGCATCGATGGTAACATGGTCTAAGGCGTCGTTATACTAGACAGCCTATGACAAAGTGATCAACGTTTGATTTTCTCACTCCTATCAAATGCTGGTACACATTCTACCTGGTTTAGAAAAATCTGGTCGAACANAAACTCCTCACTCCCGAGCAAAAGGAATCAAGACAGAACATTTGTACTGACATCCTAAACAACATCGCCACTGATCCAGATTTGTTAGACAAGGTGATTACTTGTGATGAATCGTGGTTTTTTACTTACTATCCCGAAACAAAGAAGCAATCCATTCATTGGAAGAGCCCAAGCTCGCTAAGGCAAAAAAAAAGCAAGGATGAGTAAATCCAAATTCAAAGCAATGATGATTGTCTTTTTCGACATTCGTGGCATTTTCTACGTTCACTGAGTACCCGAGAGTCAGATGGTCAATCAACATTTCTACATCGAGGTTCTGACGGCCCTACGTGAGCGTGTGAGAAGACGAAGACCCAATTTGTAGAAGACCAAGTCCTGGATCCTTCACCAAGAAAATGCACCAGCCCATTCTGCCTTGTCTGTGAAAGCGTTCCTCGCAAAATACGGCATCACCGTGTTGGAACATCCACCGTACTCGCCCGACCTTGCCCCCTGTGACTTTTTTCTCTTTCCCAAGGTCAAATCGGCGCTGAAGGGGACAAGATTTGAAAGTGTGAAAGCGGTTAAAACAAAAGCGACGGAGGTTCTCAACCATCTGACAGAAGAGGACTTCTAGCACTGCTTTCAACAATGAAAACGTTATATGGAGCGGTGTAGGGATCGCCAAGGGGTGTACATTGAAGGCGATAAAACTTCTGTTGCAATTGGTACGAATAAAAACTGTTATGACTTCAGTCCGGTTATTTAATAGCCACACCTCGTAGTCCATATAATTAATCAACATATTTCTCACGTGTTTTCTAAAATTCGGCCCCTCTTTTAAACATAGTTCAATTTGCTATATTGGGAATGTATTTTATAATAATTTTTGTATACTTGCATCGATTATCGCATGGTCTAAGTGGTCTTTATACTAGACGGCCAATGAAAGAATGATCGACGTTTGGTTTTCTCATTCCAAGCAAATGCGGGTACACATTCTACCTGGACTAGAAAAATTTGGTCGACCAGCATAACCACTTTTAAAATGGTGAGGGTGCACTCAGAATTAAATACGACCGTTCTAACAGATATAAGCGGTGCTAAAGATATCGAGGTTCGAATCCCGCTGTGCACGCCGTCTAAATTTGTATTTTTGCATCGATGGTCGCATAGTCAAAGGCGTCATTATACTATGCGACCGATGACAGAGTGATTGACGTTTGATTTTCTCACTACAAGCAAATGCGGCTACAGATTATACCTGGTCTAGAAAATCTGGTCGACCAGCAAAACCCCTTCAAAAATGGTGGGGTTACACTCGGAAGGAAGTACGACAGTTCTAACAGACATTGGTTGTGCTATTCCCCCACGAAAGATATCAAGGTTCGAATCCCGGTGTTCACTCCGTCTAAATGTCAGGTTCACCTCATTCTGGCGGGGGAGTTTGTAATCGAATCCCCGCCGTGTAAATATAGGTATTTTTCCCTCCTGAAAAATTTCTTAATCATTCCTACTACACGTCTAGACAAAAAAGGGTGCGTTTTACCCCGTCTATTTATGGCAGGGGATGTCGGGGTTCGAAGAGGTACTGTCACTAGTCTCCAGCGCCGGAGCATTTTACCTCACTCCTCCGATGCATGACTGATACCTACATCCACGCATGTCGACGGACGATACCATACAAACAACATTAGTAGACTTTTGCGGTGGGGATAGAGGCCCCTATCTGAAGATTACGAGGCCCCTGATTGTGCATAATCAGAGCTGCGTCAATGCCTTCTAGTTGCCGAAAAACCCCATAGCCACATAGGGGGAGGGGGAGGGGTTGCGATACCGGGAAAACCCAGTGCTTCGAAGAAGGGGGAATGAGGGGAAGTGAAAGGGGTCTCACGGCCGGGAAACATTTTTCACACTCTACGCTAAGTGGACGTCGTGAAAGGTTCGTGCTGCGTGTTCCCTCCCTTGGGGAAGTGAAAGGGAGTCTTACGGCTGTGAACCGCTGCCAGCTGGTCGGTGGTCAACACACTCTACGCTAAGCGGCCGTCGGGAGATATTCGTGCTGCGTGTTCCCTCCTATGCTGAGGGAGAAGTGCCCGACGCCGTGGACTGCACGCAAATAAACTCCCACAAAAATAAATAAATATAAAATAAATTCCAACGCTTGTCCCAATCCTACCCTGAAATAAAAAACCAATGAGCACTCATAAAACACCATTGAGTACACATAAAAAAGCAATGAACACACATAAAAAACAAGTTTGGACAAGAACCAACTAGTTTGGAACACTGTAAAGTGGTCAGGAGAGGGGGAGGGGGAAAGCCAACAGCCAATCAGAGAGCGAGGGGGCGTGGTCACGTAACCAAATCCAGCCAATAACAGCTTGTTTTAAGACGCCGACCGCACTACTTCCGTGTATGGGTGAAACATTATTTAAAGAGCTTTCATAAAAATCCCTTGGTGGGCATGATTGATATCCCAAGTACAGTAGATGGCATTACGACGATAGATGCTTTGCATGTTCTTAAGAGCTTTATATTATAACTAAATTAACTATTGTTTATTTTGGAGATTTAATATTTATGTTTTTGAGTGCTATTAATTTTGTTGTCCTATTAGAGGGACGCATGCAACTAGTTCTATATTTTGATATAAAAACAAAAATACATTTAGAGCTTTGGTATAAACTTATATTGTCAATTCACACTTTGGTTTAACTAAAGGAATTCAAGTTGATTTTCTCTGTCTTTTTGTATCTCCTTATTTCCTTGCCCAATGTCTCAATTGCATCTCTAGTTGGCAAAAAGGGTCACAACAGCACCTCTAGAGGGCGAAAAAAGTTCACAACGTTGCCACCAGTGGGCGAGCAGATGTTTCAGCCTTATCTACTATTTTTAATAACTGCTTGCTGAGATAGAATATTACATTTTTAAAACCTTATCACCAATTAAAAAAGTTAACATGTTTCATATTTGAGCTGACAATCTACTCTATTTGCAGACTATCCTGCATTATAAATCAAATCCATTAAATTATTTTCTTTTATTTATACACTTCACAGTCAAAATAACATCCTCTAAATCTGCACTCACATATTACAGTGTCAATATCTTCCTATTCGCATTTGTTCTAATTTGAAAGAAATTACTTTATTTCAAATTCTCGAGAATTCAATGATTTTAATTTGACTAAATTTATAAGTTTTAATTTTCTTTCAGAACATGGAATTTTTCCAACAAAGATATGATATTTGTCAACACATATTTGTCAATACTGTATGTTGATACCGTTTTTAAGTTCATACATCCCAAGTTTGGGATACCAGTTGTTTCACTGCCGGCTTGCTATCACACGGCTATGTGATGATCCGATGATATACCTAGCCCACTGTAGGATTTACTTATTCTTTTTTTTATATAATTCTTCCTGTGTTAATTTATGTGTAGGTTTATTTGATGAAGTGGGTATGTATGTAATCACCAGAATCTCTCTATTACTACACCAAGTGGAGATATTGTCCAGGAATTCCAAAGCTGTATTTCTTGTATATCGTATTGGGTTACATAGGGGGTCCCTAAGAGGTTTACTTTTCAATGGATCCTTTAGATTTATGCATTTACACCAAAATATACTATAAATATAGCATTTTGATATTGGCAACAACGAGTTGAGATGACCATGAGAAGAAAACTGAATAAGATAGAAATGGAGTGAGTATTTTGAGCCTTTGTATTGTGAAATCATAAAGAAAGTAGCAGAAACTAGGGAAAATGTTATGATGAGTGAAAGAATTAAAGAGGCTGAGTTGTTAAAGCTATGAAATTGTTGAAGAATGGCAAAGCTTCAGGTGGAGATGGGATCACAGTAGAAATTCTCAAGTGTGGGGACAAGGTACTACTTGCCAAATTGTGTGAGTTGTTCAACGTGTGTGCTGGGATTTTGAATGTTCCTAATGACTGGAAGAATCCTTTCACTGTTCCTTATACAAAGTTAAGTCCAGGAAGATTGAATATAATAAATATAAAGTAATTAGTTTGTTGACTATTAAAAGCAAAGTTTATGTAAGGATTTTAATTGAAAGGGTACATGAAAAAACTGCGGACAATATTTGGGGTGAATAATGTGGTTTTATGTCAGGTTATGGTTGACTGGACAATATATTTGTATGTAAACACTTTATTGAGAAATGCATTGCAGTAAGGATGAAAGTTTACTGTGCATTCATTGATTTGGAGAAATCCTACTATTGGGTGAATATGAGAGTGTTATGAAATATTCTTATAAAGTATTGTGTGTATTGATGTCTAGAAAATGCAATTAAGGCGATGTATGATGGAAGTAAAGAGTGTTTTAGGTTGTGTGTAGCTTTGAGCGAATGGTTTAAATTGAACATGTGTTTGACAAGGTTATATTATGTCTCCATGGTCGCTTAATGCATTCATGCATAAGTGTATGCGGGATGCTTGTGAGGATGCTTTTGGTGTTCAAATGGACAATGCTATTTTGAGAGCTCTGCTAGATGCATATGATGGCGTATTAATGGCTGAGAATGAGAGTGACTTGCATAATTCATTAAATCGTCAGAAGTGGTGACGGACAGAATGGAGTTAGTATAAATGTCTCCAAAACTAAAGTGATGGGGTTTGAAAAGGTCGGATCAGGAAATGATTGCCAGCTTAGTTTGGAGGAATAACTCTTAGTGTGTGGGCCATCTTATTATTTATATTAAAATTTAGTTAATGTAATTTCGGCGGATCAGGTTTAGTAGTATTTTAAAAAGGAGGGATTCGAACTATAATATATCAGAATGTCGGTTATGGAGTCTACCTTTGAGTGATATCTTCGTCTGAAGAAAAAGTAAAATCTGCATGCTATTAGAGTAGAGGGAGGTAAATAACAAGTAGACTGTACCTAACAATTAGTAGTGTTTCTAAGTGAAAATATCAAATAATGAAATATTCAAAATACTCATATTGAGAAAATCATTAATTTATTTATTCATATTTACTTTCTGTCCTGAGTCCTGGACTGCAACTCAGGAATTTTGTTACATTGTTTCTCTTCCTCCGTTAATTTGCTAGTTTAACAAATTTACAATCAAATTAATTAATTTAGTGTTGATATAGCTCCTAATCTAAGTGTCCCTATTTCCCAATTTTACCCTACTAGTTGGTCCACCCCGGGTATTGTACGCCCCCAGTACCCTACCCCGCTGGGTGTCCCACCACTTCCGGATCTAATAGTCCCCAGATCGGCGCGAGCACCAGTGGGGGCCAGCATCCCCCAATCCACCACCTGGAGAGGTGCCCTACAGGAAATTTTGCTCTAACTACCTCCAGCTAAAACCACAACCTTTGACCAAAAACTTTAAATAACCTAAGAAAATAGAAAATATAAAATTAAAACTAATTTAACCTAATATATTTCTTGAAACCTGGTGGCCGTAGAGCATCTTGATATTCTTTCTTGTTTCTTCATCTACTTACACCAGTCAATTATGAAACCTTGACGAACCGGAAGCCCTACCGTACCAGCTCAGTACCTCACTTGTTGCCAAGTGGGCCAGACCATGCTTGTTGAGGGTTTTCTTCCTCCGTCTCTTGATGTTCTTCAATTACTCTAATTCCTAACTGGTAGCTCAGCTCCCTCAGCAGTTACCACTACTGACATCCTAAGGGAGCCTTTCTCAGCTGGGCTCCAGATGACCTGGAGTTCCTCGTCCCGTTCCGCTCTGCCAGCTGGTAAGATCTACGTTTTGTCTCGTCTAGATCTTAGTACCAGTTTCATAGTATGTCTTCTGATTTTGTATATGATGCCAAGTCGTCACTTTCTGTAGTGTCACTGGTCTAGCTACGATATCTGTCTTCAATTTGTTCGTCTTGTCTAATCTGTCTCCTAGTCCTTATGTCTGCTATATATCTGTCCTTTTCCCCTCTTTGGCACGTCATTCACAAATGCATCTAGAAGGCCTCATCAATCCACGTCGCGCAATATATGATAAATTGCTCCAGCCTGCAATGTGACTTGCATTATTTCCCTCTCTTTTACCGTTAATTGAATTCCAGTACGACGTGTTCAGGGGTGGCCTACCTTCCGAATTCACATAGTTATGTATTCTGTCAAGCGTCCTAAGTAGAAAACAGCAGCTCTGTGTGGCCCATGGCCCGTGACATAGGGAACTAGCCCAGGGAAAGGCTGTAAACATTTTAGTTTTAGGTGGTCTTTGATATCAGAAAAGAGTTGGTAAGTTCTCACACCAGTTGTGCTTTGGTTCCAGTCCGTCTGCCTTTCGTACAGCAACGTTTATCTCACCTAGATAATATTTATTACTACTTCCCTCGTCCGTTTAACAACCTTGTTTAACTCCCTTTTCCGTAGCCAGAACATAGCGGCTCTTTTCCTTATTTCTAGGTCTTGTGGCCAGATACCTAGGGCAAAACACAACGCATCTGTCGAAACTGTTCTATAAACTCCGGATAGCCTTAAGAGAATAATTCTCTGTGGGCTTTGGATCTTCATTTTAACCCGTACCAATCTGAGCCAATGTGCCCAAGCGCTGGCCCCATAACCCATGATGGAGACTAATAAGAATTGATTGTAAATCCGTATACAAAGCCTGGGCAGTCTAAACCGACTCTGCCCTATACAAATAATCTTGTGCATTAGTCTTAAAGCTATTCCACATATATTCTCCACGTGCATAATGAAGCGGCGCTTTTTATCCAACGTAACTCCTAGATGTCTGGTAATTACACTTCATATAATCACTTGTCTGTCAATCCTTATATAAGGGTATCTTTTAAGCACTCCCTTGAACAGCACGTACGTCGTCTTTGCATGTGCCAAACTTAATTTCACTTTCTTGCACCAAGAGTCCAACCCAGAGAGAACCGCATTAATCTTGGTCTCATTTCCAAATCTTGACTTGGCTTCAACAATTGTCAGTAAGTCATATGCAAAGGTTACCACTCCCGCCGTACCTGGGAGCGCTTCTATTTCCAACAAACTGGGTTCGAGTTCTACGTCCCAAAAGATTGGTCCACAGACCGATCCCTGGGGATATCCTTTCGTAAGTTTCTTACTTATTGATATTCCTGGGCATCTTAGGGTTGTATATCTGACCCTAGTCCATAAAAACTCTGTAGATAATTCCCGGACATTCTAGTTCCATTAACCGTTTGAAAAGTGATGGCCACCACAAATTATCTAATGATCCCGATATGTCCACGAATATCCCAATAACATATTTCCCACACGCCCTATCAACAAGGTTTATGGCCTCACAGATAGCGTCCTCCATAAATCTGACTCTCCTAGAGCCGTACTGCTGCTGGTGCATGCCAACAATCTCACGATGCCTCTTCAATCTGTTGCACACGATCTTCTCTTGAAGTTTTCCACATACGTTTAGTAAACATATTGGCCTGTATGACTAAGAGAGCTGTGGATCCATGTCCTCACCCTTGCTAGGAATAACTACCTTACTTTGTTTCCATACATTAGGCACTCGGCACTGGTCCATGCACTCATTCATTAAACTAGTCTTTTATGAAGGACCTCAACTCTGATTCCATCAGGTCCAGGTGCCTTCTTACTCTTCATTTTGGCCACCAACCTTATAATCTCTTCCCGTGTTATTGGATTTGTTTCTGGTTTGTTGTCATAGTTCCTCGTCATGTCCATTCTTGCAGTTTCTTGTTCATCATCTTGTACCCCCCCTTTGATTTGATAGGTTCGTAACACTATAAATAAAAGGTAGGTTGATTACAAGAGAGTTTTTTTTT
>CABFWB010005183.1:0-48396 GCA_902151455.1 Timema bartmani | reverse complement strand
CCAATTGTGAATCTAAACCATCCACGGACCCACTCAAACATACACAAAAAATTTCATCAAAATCGGTCCAGCCGTTTAGATGGAGTTCATTGACATACACACGTACAGAAGAATTATATATATTAAGATTATGATTTAGTTCTAAATCAGTATATGGGGAAGCATTTCCTAAAATAAAATAATTTAAGGGTAATTTACAGATGTCAGTCTTATGACTGACATTGTGCATCAGTATATACAACGAGACCGAACACGGTCAGTCTTCGCGTCATTATTTTAATCAGTCCCAATATCTTGCATGCCCTACAACTAATTAGTGGTTATTTTATTGAAAAACATTTTTTTATTCAATTAAGACAACCTGGACACGTGAATCGAACCCTGGACCTTAGGCTTTGCATGTCAATGTTCTACCACAAAGGTGCATAATTCTTGCCCCACCCATGAAAGCATTAACGACCGCAACTAATGCAATCGTTATTACTGCCCAGTAAACAAAAAAAAATCCGTTATTGCTATATTTTTGTGGATTTTATAAGTCAAAATCGTTAGGCGGAGAAAAGTTGACGTCAAACTGGTTCCACCCACCATATTGGGGTGTAGCACTAACGACAAAACCTATTGCAATAACTAGTGCTACGTTAGTGATGCTCAGAAACGAAAAATCATTAGTGCTAATTTTTATGGAAGTTATAAGCTATAAGCCAAAATCATTGGATGGGGCCAAGTTGACGTCAATAATTTTGGCTTATAACTTCCACAAAAATGTAGCACTAAGTAAATTTTTATTTTCAATGAGCAGCACTAACGATCATAGGCACCCATATGAATACTTTTAGGGGGAAGGGGGGGCGAATAAAAATCCTTACCTCCTTAAAGGCTGTCAAACATTTTAGTAAATGTACAAGATCATGGTAAGTAAAATCTACATTTCAAATGAATCAAAAGTTTGTATCAATTTCCTTTGTCAACGCAGAAGTTACAACTGAACTATACAATTAAAGTTATAATTACAGTATAAAACATTGTGATCGTGATGGAAAAAGTTAATTCCACCATGATATTTAATACTTTTCAGAGAAATCAAACTGCAGATTTCATTTGTTCTTAGAAGACTTATCTATAGCCAATTCTTTCAAATTCCGATTTTTTACTCGGTCTCTGTGAACACTTAATAAGCACAAGCTTGAAAGACTCTCTTGACTCATTGTGCTCTTCAGCCATGTCTTCACTCACCTGAGGGTGCTAAGTGACCTTTCCAAAGTGCATTTTGTTGGCGGAATTGTCATATTATTCAACTTAACTGAAGGAAAGAATGCAGTTTCTGAGAGGAAATCTCTTAGCTTAACTTTTTTACCATAGTCCTTGTTTTTACAAAAATCATACCATGTTCTATCTTCCACTTCCAGATTTTCAATGTCATAAAACTGAAACAACTCCTTCATAGGTTTGACAAAAACCTCTTTTTTCATATTTTTCATCAAGTTGGGATGAATTAAAATAGCTTTGAATGGAGTCTCGTTGAGATCTGTAAATCTTGGTTCAAGTGACATAATTAGAGATTCTAAGTAAGGAATAAAAAGAGCTTCTCTGTAGTAAGCAAGTGGAGTGGCCACAGGAATGTTTGAACGATGAGAATGTCTTGTAGAAGTTCTGTGTCCGTAGTGGATATATATGTGGCAATGTTTTGGGAAACAATATTTGATGTCAACAATTTGGATCATCAATCAGATGTTACTATGGAGTATGATCACATTGATCACTTATAATTTTCCCTAATTAGCACTACATGTATGATAACTACATAATTGGGTCAGAATCTTTTATTTACATGTTCTATATTTTTAACTATTTACCTAAATGTCAGGTGTTATTGTATGAATCTAGGGGTTATAGTAATGATAATAATCTATTATGAGTAATAAACTTTGCGTTTGAAGAACAGGGCTGAGACCTACATAGGGTAATATTTGCTGATTGTTACAAAATTTTAAGTACTTAAATTCAGGGATTTGATGTTTATGAGCTTCTATGGTGTGGATAGATATTTTTTTCTTTCACATGCGCTAAGCTCTTGGGTTCAAAACCTAAGCCTATTAGTAGTTTACTGCTATAACAAGAAAGATAGTTTTGGAGCTGTAATTTAGTATTTTGGTTTAAATAATGTTGAGTTGTAAGATTTTAGTGATATTTCTAACTTTTATAAATATACTGATAATTGATAGAATATTTCTCCTTTGGAATAGTTTGTTCATTGTTTATCTTTATCAGGTCTAGTTTTATTATGATAAACTAAATAATTGGATCAGTGAGGTATTACCAGTTCTAAAAACATTATTATTTTGTGGGAAATTCAAGACCCTTTTTGATTAGTATTATTTTATATCAAAGTTTATAGTTGGGATGTTGTTATAAGTAATTTTTTTAACTTATTATATAATAAATTTTAGTAGCTTTAATTAATCTGGTAATTGACTTTTATAAAGAGTTACATTATTGTTGGAACCATACTATTTATACACGGAGTCTGTAGGGTTTTTTGACTTCATTTGGGAATCTGGAGTTTGTTTTCTGGACTGTGATCCACCAACTACATACCACACACGTGTTACTTCTGTGGTTGCCTATCCATGACTGGTGATCTGAGGCACTCACGAGTGAAGTTTTGCTGAGTCGCATACCACCTTGGATACCCCTGAGGCTCCGTGGGGAACGTATGCTCGTGCGTGTCGCAAGACTCACTGAGACCGATAAGTGTTACATTATTTTTTTTTTCTAAACCTAACTTCACGGATGCCGGTATAGGAAGATTGACTTTAGGTGGAACTTTCCGAAGAAGTGACCTCTATTGACTTTCGTCGTACCCGTGTGACTCATGTGCCTACTGTAGGCAGCATTAGCTTTAATTTATATGTGCACATTAATCTTTTTCTTTCAGCGTAGTGGCCACTCGCAGCTCACCATTTTATTTTATTTGTATATCGTATCCTGTAATGGTATCTTGTTAGTTAGTTATTAGGATTAGACTATTAATATGATAATTATCATAGTTATTAAGAATGATGGGTTATAGTGTTGATTTAGATATTAGTATTATTATTATTAGTATGTTAAGCCGTCAGGCCAATGGAAATCCCTTTCAAGGGGCTCTAAATGGTTAATATTTATTTAATTTGGAGTAATTTTTTTGTTAAGTGTTAAGTTTAAGTGAAAGCTCTATGAACGTTGCTGATGGTTGGCCCATTAGACTTGTGTACCAGATCANTAAGTGTTAAGTTTAAGTGAAAGCTCTATGAACGTTGCTGATGGTTGGCCCATTAGACTTGTGTACCAGATCAATACTCATAACGTTGTTAAGTTGTTTAGAATTACTTTCATGTGTGCAATAAAATGTGAGTTTCCCTTGATTAATTTTGAATTTCATCCTAATTACCTAGGATTAGAGCTTCTGATATTGTTAATCTATAGAGTGGTTAAAGATGAATAGTTAATAGTGGCTGCGAGAATACCTGACCACAGGAATAATCTTATAATACAATATAATTATTCTGATTTTTCTTTTTATGTTTTTGTAGGTACTCCTAACTTATATGAGTCATTTTAATTTTGTGAATTATTTCAGTAACACTAGGGAAACATTTACATGGCTTGGATGAATTTAAGTCTACATTATTTATTAGCAGGTTTTGCAGATTCGATCATGGTAAACATTTGAAGGCCTATGGCTGTAATATTTATTGGTGGTTTAAGTAAAGGGCTGAAGTTGATCCCTGTCCGAACGGTCACTTATCAGTCTGGGTCTGCCTTACTAGGGGGAGTGTTTATATTCTAACTTACATCTTGCGAATGAACGAATTCCTCGTTATAGTTCATGTTCACTACCGCCAACGAGGTGGCGCCCAACAATCAAAACCCTCCTGGGTTGACCTTGAATTTAGTGTGACCATTACCAAAAGCTCCATAAACCTGCCTTTCTCCACTGCTGTAACCAGGGATTGTCATAATACAAATCAGACTTTTTATTTGTGATGCTTGTTTAAGAAATGTCTGAATGGATACAATTCAGGATTTTGTGGATATTATGAGAATGGATACAACTCAGACGTTTTATTTGTGATGCTTGTTTAAGAACTGTTTGAATGGATACAATTCAGCTCCCCCCGTTAATATGGTCAGTATTTCTACCAGCACAAGTTCATCCTGCTAAGTGGGAGTATTTTTTAGTTATCCATGTCAACTTAGGACGTTCAGTACATAAGAGACGGTACGTCTTAGACACGATCACACCCGTGGTTGTCATTAAATATAAGTTGTGCTTTTTCAAGTGAATCACTTGGGCATTACTGCCACAGCCTCTATTGATTATATATCCCAGGATTAAAACTCTCTTGTAAAGAGACCTATTTCTATACTTTTTCCATTTTTATCTAACACACATTTAAGAAAGGTTTTGGGCCTATTTAGATTTGGGATGTAATACAACTCTTAAATTTATATCAATGTTCAGCTTAAAAAGTACTTTAAATATTATGAAGCTGAGTTTTTAATGGGTAATGTTAGGTTAGGGTTGGTTTATGAAATATAAATCACCTCTGTGATAGGAGTTCCTGTCCTTTCATAATGATGACTTAACGAACGGGAGATAAATTTTGTATATGTTCTATAGTTAAGATAGTCGTGGGCTGATATAAACTGTTGGTTTAGAAAGTGCACGTTAAATACCTAAAAATAGATCATGATAGTATAAAGATAGATGTTTATGACAATCTTAATGCAAGTCTAATCTGATGTGTTCCTAGCAGAACCGACATCCCAAATCAATTGTTAGTGCGTATTACTACCGAATTAAGAGTATTGGGCTTGACTCATGACAGGACCTAAATTTAATCATCGTAAAAGTGAGTTTGTTCCATTTCTTTAAATGTTAGGATAACGGCTCAAAGTCGGGTGGTTTGTTTTTGCCCTAGAATTAATTAGGAAAAGTGGAGAGAGCTTGAATGGGCGATAAGAAACGCAGCACAATAAAAGGGATAAGTTGTCACTAAAGCGCACTAAAAAACAAAACAAACTCACCCCTAGCTCTAGTTAACTTTGAGCATGTCATCCCTAACACTAGTGAGATGTAGTGTATTGAGCCCTTTATTCTTTGTCAGTTCCGTGACGTCCACTTTTTGGACTGGTCTAATGGCACTTTGTTCTTTCTTCTGGGATGCTGTGAAGCTTCTTAAGACTTTTAGTCCCTCCTGCCCCGCTACCTCGCTGATCCAACTCCGCTCACTTGCTGACATGGCAACAAAATAGAAGACAGTCGCAATTGTGACGTCATTGTTACGACTTCTCTGTCTTTACTATGTGGATCTTTATTGCTTTATCTCAGACTTATATTAATTTATTTCTTTGGATTCCCTCCAATTGGCATGTTTCTCCTGAGAACCGTGAATATATTTTTATTTCCTCGATATTTCTATAATTAAAAATACCTACTGTTTTAACATTTATTTAATTTACTAAACACAAGCGTATAGACCGAACGGGTAGTAAAACGTGATGTTAGAGAAATAATATATTTTAAATGTCCATTATTTCGTTTGTTTGATTCCTCTGGTATGCCTATTAAAGGACATTTTTTGTTCAAAATTAGTACATTTAGGGACGTTTATAGATCTTTACATTTCATATTACACCAGCATATAACTTTAAAATTAATATTTTATGTATAATAATTAGAACTGAAGATGCAACACAAAGTATAATGGTATTATGCCTTTATTACATGTTAGTTATGATTCTCTCTAATTGAACCAGTTCAATAGTGATGATCATATCTGTAAATGCACGTAAACTGTGTACAAGGTTGGCCATTGGCTAAACATTTTGGGAAAATTTAATTTTAAAGAGATTCATCCAAACTTTGAAAATATATAATGTTCTGCTATAACGTAGTTTGTTTGAAAACATTATGAATAAATAAAAAATATTTTTGGACTGGTTTGTGCTATAGCTGCCAATATACTAAATATTTGCAATATAATAACCATTATATAGTTTTAGATAAGATAGTTAAGAAATAAAACTTTGAGTTTTACTTAAACAAGTAACGTGATGTTTTGTGTCAACAAATCCTCATTAAATAGTAATATGATGTGTTGATTGGTCTTTAATTAATATTATAACAGGATAGCAAATTTATATGTCTTCTATTTTTTATGTATTATAAGATTTAATTATTCATTATTTACTCAACTATAATTATATATATTTGTTATCCTGTTATTAATATTAATTATATCAACACATCACATGACTATTTGATGCGGAGTTGTTCACACAAAACATCAAGTTACTAGAATATATAAAATTCAAAGTTGTCTTTCATAAATATTTTATCTTAAATTAATCCTTACCAACAAAATTATCACCATTATTAAAATATATTATATTTTAATTAAATACAGTTTGTAAGTAATTTTGACTACCCAAGAAGAGTTAACTTTAATACAAACTAAATTTTTTATCATAATGTAGTCGTACACGTTAGGCCCATACAATAACCTAAAGATAGTGAATTCTAAATAAATCTAGAGCAATATTATGTAATTTTATAAATTTTAAAACTCTTATAGTCGAATAAAACAAGATTTATATTGCGTATTTACTATTCGCACAATACTTTAATATTATAGCACCATGTCCTACAATATATTCTGTCCATACGCCTATGAACAAAGTACACTATTGGGTAGAATTAAGGTTGAATTTGGAGTTGTATACTCACATTTGCGTGGAGAAAAAGTGAAAAATCATTTAATATAAAACCACCCATAATAGACTCATTCAAATTAAAATGTTTTTATACGGTATTAAGTAAAGTCTTACTTCCAATTTGTATTAAGAAGTATATCTTAATTTAAGTTAATCCAATCCAACTAAAGCAACGCTGTAGTATGGTAATAATGGTGTTCCTCAATATATATTACTAAAACAATACCATTTATTAAAATTCTTTAATTTCTAAGGCCACTTTATAGTTATTTTCTCTCTAATTTTACTATTGCAATTATTTGAATACCTGCACGTAATATTGTAAACTTATCCAAGAATAATTCAATAAAAACAAAATCACCAAATTCAAACATATGAGTTTGCATTTCAGTAAAACATTTTTTACTGAAATTTTGAAAGAGAGTTCATTGATCAGTGGGCAGACACTCTATTGGTTATCTAAGATATCAGTCACTTGTATTTTATATGATTATCTTAAATAAATATCCAAAATTATTCTATCAAGTTTTGTGAAGTGTTGTTGAAAGAATACTTTTCTAGTTGTTGATCGTTACAGCAATGGTTGAATATTATAGTGCTAAAATATATTCAAACATTTTACTAGGAAAGTTATATAAAATGAGGCTTCACTGGACTTTATACTCAAAAGTTTACCAGTCCAAGGTAGTCAACTTTCCATAGATTTTGAGTGTTCTGTATTTAATTCTAAGTAAACCTTATATTATTATTCCCTTTACTTCACAATAAGAGTTTTAAAACGACCCCTTTCCTAGCTCTTTATATATTTGCCGCAACATACCACTAATTTTTGAATGGAGTTGTTTTTATTTTTAATCAAGGATACATATATTATTTTCGATATCAAATCATACACAGATCGTGGTTTCCATGTTGATGTAAACAAAGAATGATTGTACAGTACAATATATAAGCCACTGCACACGTGGCAGAAGATCTGGAAATTCGCTTGTAAAATAGGGTTATCGTTGTCAGCCACTATACTTTAAAGATAATGTTCGTTTGTCAAAACCATTTCAGCTATTCACTCGTAATTTTAAATGCAGGAAATGATCTTTTATGATTAGATACGAAAACCAAAATAGCATTTTTTTAAAGAAAATCTTTAATATAAGAACTTTTTGTTTTCTACTAATATAAGCGTTATTTGTATTTATAGTTAGTAAAAACAACTACCACTAATAATATCTTGTTATTATTTGGGGTATTTATCGTGCACTTTCTGAACCGACTGATTGTTTCAGAACGTGACCAATAAACTAATGAATCTAATTCTATTACAAACCAAAACCCAATATCCCCTCCCGTTAATTATAGCTGTGAAAGGGGAACTCCCGATTTTCCCAATGATACATTTTTTGGTCATACAGAGAATCAAACCCAGGCCGTATTTTTTGTTCCTCTGTGTCTTACAACCAGTTCGATATATCAGCAGATTTACACTAATGGATTAGATATTATGACGATATAAGTTGAATGCAAATGTTGCCACATTTGCACGAAGAAGATACCTTCATCACCGAAAATACAGTCTAATGTTAGAGTGATTCGTTAAATAATTATACCAGCGATGTGGGTTACTATCAGTTAATATTGGGGTTGTACCAATTACGATACTTGATTCCTCAATATCCTCGGTATCGACTAGTATCGCAATAATCGATACTATACGCTAAAAATCTCGATACCACTTTCCAGTATTCAACACGGTTGACTCCTCGAACGGTTGATTTTTAACGTCAGTGGTTAGACATTAGTTACCCGTATATTTACTTTGTCTTATTATTCTGTTCGCTCAGTTCTAAACTCAATATAAACAAGTCATTCCTTTGCAGCTTATAAACACGGTCACGGTCTACACAAGGTCGATTTTCATTATCAAAGGGAACCTACTGTATTTCGAAAATGAACCTAAGGAGAACACTTATTTTGTATTGAAATATACGAGTAAATATTCACTTCATAAGGTCAATTTTCCTCAGCGCTTTTGCTAGGGAGTGGTTAGCAAATGAATCTGCCAGCTCGCAACTGCATCGTATTTCGTCGCTAGACTATTATTATTCGAATGATTTAAAAATAATCCACATAAAATACTCATTTTTTATATTTATCGATATTAAGTATTGTAAACATCGTCACCTTCAATTTCGATGGTCTTCATAATCAGTGTTGCCAATATAGCTTTTATTCTAAATACATTTTCATTTAAGAAAATTATTAAATTAATTTAATAGATGTTGTGATACCATTAAAAATAATTAATATGAGTTAAAACATAAAAGCTTTTTATTTTTTAAAAAAATGTCTAGTTAAAAATATTCAAAGTAATTTTTAGTCCATCAGCAAATATTATCGTCAGTCATAACATTTATGACTTTCAAGGTTATTTCCGTTTCCGTATTCCATTCGCTTCGCTTCCCAGTTTGTTCAGCATAGGAATTGTTTTCTGAAAGGCTTTTTTCGCTACCAGAAAGCTATTTTATAGTAGGATTTTGGTAGGGAAAAAATACCTTTCTGAGAGTAATTCCTACCGTTAATGCAGTACAATTGATTTCATGTTGAATGGTATCGAATAGGGTATCGAGTATCGAGGAGATGAATTGATAGTATCGAGCAAGGTAACGGAATCGAGAAACGTAGGTCTCGGCCCACCACTAGTTAATATCAAACCTGACTCGTTGGCTGCATGGTCTAAAGGTACGTTTCCTTCGAGACAGCCACCGCACGCGGCCCAAGCTGCTGGCACTGTTTTCTTCCGTGCGTAAGTCGCGTGCAATCAGTGATCTGTGAATGTATTGTTTCGTCCCAATGAGCGAAAATAATTATTTGTAACTTCATTAGCTGCTAAAAGACACTGAGGATGATGAAATATTACAATTGTGTTTAGATGAGGGTAATGCTGATGTGCATACAATTTTTTAAAGGACGACCATCTCGAAAGTTTATGCCACTTATCATAGCTGGTCCAACGTCGATGGATTTTATGTGAGAGATTCATTTATGGAACACTTCAACATCTAAACTAATTATGTCAGAAGAACAGACTATTCCCAGTAAATACTTATAGATAATTAAATTAAACTAAATTATTAAAAATATCTAATATAATTAATTGGAAACCATTACAAAAATAATAATGTTAATATTTTACGAGCGTAATACTGTTCATTAATGTTCACATATTTTTTAAAGGTTCTTCTTTACCTGATCTTCCTCATTGATCTGCTACCTCTTTCCATGCATTATCTTTAATGATTAGTCCTTGTAAAGAGGGTTTTTTAAAATCTAAATCATACAGTGATGGATGTTTTGCAACAGTTTCCACCAACTTTTCATCTTCCAGCGTAGCAGACAACACTTTTTAATCACCCATGTAGAATAAAAACCTTTAAAAATTAGAGGAAAGCGTTCCGATCACGCGGGCGGCTGCGGCTGGACAGCTTCTAGAGGAGTAGAGCCGCTGTGGTCAGAGCCGTTGATGGCTGACCCAAGCGGCCGTCGTCCTGTAAGGAAATGACTCGATTGCTAAACGACGTGTGTAGCAGTCCTCTGCAGCGGCCGCATGCGTCAGCCGTCTAGAAGAAAGGAGCTACTCTAGCAGTAGACTAGACTACCGATGTCGAGTAGATCAAGGTTATAAAATCGGTAGTTTTCCACTCTACCTCCACGCAGATTTGGAAACACTTCCTTTAAATATAGCCTTCCTAATCCCTAAAACCACAAGCGTAATTACTTTATAAATGTATAATCGGAACAGGTAGTAAGACTCGGTGGGGCTAAAAAAAAGTAATATCAAAGTCCTGGGTTATTTCTTTAATCTTATACATTAATTTTTTTATTATAGCTGTTTCCACGTATAATATTCATAGTAAAATTCTCTTATTAAAACATTGCTAAGCCATTATTATTTCTAATATCATGGTGACCTGGCGGTCTAGGGGTAAGGTGTCGGACTTCTGTGCTGGGGGTCCTGGGTTCAATCTTCGGTCCCGGCACATATTTATCTGATTATCAAACCCTTCCTTCACCTCTGACAAGACGTGTATTAATCACAACTTGTGAATATGTGGAATGCCAGGCCTCCACTGTGGTTCGGATCCCGTGTTAAACTGTAGGTCCTCCATTTCATCTCACAATCACTCTACCATTACACATTAGCGTAAGTGCGTATAACCCGAACGGGTAGTAAGACGCGGTGCTAGTAGTATTAATAATAATCTAATATCATATTTGAAGACAAGTTTTTTTAAAGATGACACCTGCAGTAATAAGGGGAAATATTTCACTGTACAGCCTAATATAATTTACAGTTTTCTTTCATGGGTACGTTAATATTCCCAACATCTCATAATAAGCTTATAAGGTTTTAGTAGCGAGATGCTTCTTCGCCTGTAACCAAACAAGCTCTCTGCAAAAGGATCATATCAAAGTCTACGGGAATCATACAAACCGTTTGCAAGATACAATACTAAGAAGTTTCCATTTTCTTGTTAAATTTTTGAGATGTGTGTTTGGTATAAGTGACAGAAGCAGGCTTCTCGTAAAGGGTATTAAAATATCTTATATTCGACAAAACAAACTCTTACTAATATCTGCACGTAGCTTTATTGACGACTTATTATGTCAGAGTAAATATTATTGTAGCTATTATTTAAAATTCGTGATCTGGGATAATTTGAAGTAATGGTAATTATAATAGATGTAATATAAATTCACTCAAATATTGCGTATTGCATTTTAAAATTTGTTTTGATGTTATGGTGATAGACACCTTTATCTTGATATCTCAACTCTTTCTTGTATAATGTTTAAAATAATACACTAAAATTAATATTTGGATCGGACGATATGAGTTTCATACGTCCATCATACATACTTCTTGGAGATATCTAAGCTATTTGGCGAAGCGGGTTGCAGCTTAACTTTACGTCCTTCTTGGGCACCATTTTATGAAATAGAAAGAGAGGGAAGAAAATAAGCAGTTCACCCTGAGAGTCCTCTTATTTATAAGCTTATAACATTTTCCCTCTTTCTCTAACGAGTTTACATACTCATTATACTATTTACACATTGAAAACATTGATTTTCTATTTAAATAACCTTTATTTTGTTTACTATTCTAGATAAACATATGCCTTAGCGAACCTTTTTAATTTATATCCTGGTACGAAGACTCCCACAGAAAGTTTTCATGATCAAGCCAAATATACTAAGATGTGGATGAATAATTTGATAAAAAAAAAATACGTTTACATAAATATTAGATCAAGATGATGATAATAATAGTTTTGTGAAACTAAAGGAACATTTTTAGCATTATTTAAGAATTTATGCTTTCTGTTTCAACGTTTTTTCTATAGAATTCACTGAATAAAATGTAAGCTCACCAACGTGGGAAATTCTATCTTGACCTTCCATGATGTTACAGGTATCCAACGTCCTTAAACTAATAAGTGATTAATGATCCTGGAAGCAAGTCTAGATATATTGCGTCCAAAACAAAAAGTATTAGATTAGATTTCTATAATTTTTCAATTTAATATATTATTTGTTTAAATTATATCCAACTAAATAAAAAAATTTGGAAACGTTTAATAAATGCTTACACATTCATGTAATTATTGAACCAAGTTTTCAATTTGTTTACATTGGATATTATTTTACTCAAATATTTGTTTCCTGTTTCATTAATATTTAAATTTGAACGTGCTTTATTTGGAGAATTTTTCATAATTTTAAATAATAGTCATCCCAAAAACATGAAAATTTTAGTACTTGTAGAAAGGTTTGTTTTGTGTTCCAGGATTGTATTTATTTTTTTCTCTAAGATTATATTTAATAATTTAAAATGTAGCTTTGACCCTTTTGCCTCTGAGCTATTTCCGATGAAAGTGTGAAAGAAGGATAAAAAAAGTAAACATATCAAAATACACCTAAAGAAGATTAAAGTATATTGAACCGGGTAGCGGGGCGTCTCGCTAAGGAAATCAAATTGCAAATGGAAGGAAAACAGAACAACTTTAGTGTGCAATAGCGTTGTACCATTTTATATATTTTTAAAATGAAAATGTTAATGAAGAAAGACTTTGACATGGTTTGAGTAGAATATACAAAACTTTGATAATTTATATCTCTAAGAAATTTAAAATACTAATAATAATAATAATAATTAATGCAATGTTTTAAAAATCTACCAAATACATACGACTTTGTTTGTGGGTTTATAAACTATTAGTTTTATAAAAATATATTCCATATAAAATATTAATATTTTACAACAAAAAAATGTCAATTCTCATTTTTCCAAGAAGATTACTTTGAGGAAAATTAACATGGGCAAATATTTCATATGAGGATCATATCTCCGAAACTATTTGAGATACGAGATTATCATTGTAAATAATAGATTAAATATACAAGCTATCATGATTGTCAATAACGGTTCTAGCCGTATCTATTTATCATCCTAAATAGTATTTATGTTGTCAACATCCTTTTTTCTCAACTAATACAAAGCCTACAGCGATGAATAAGGTATCAGTGGATAGGATTTTTTACAAACTTCTGACATAGCATACTCAGTTTATGTTAAAACACATTGTTTGATTAAAATTTAAGTTAAAAGAAAGTTGCCCTTGCAATAACTATCAACAAGTCTTGGGGATAAACACTTCAAAGAGCTGGATTGTACTTTCCAAATGCTGTATTTACTCATGAAAAACTCTATGTATCCTTTACAAGAGTCACTAAATCTAACAATATTTTTGTATCAATTACCGAAAATGACAAACTAAATTCTACTTTTTGGGGGGAGGGAGGAGATGAAGGTTGAATGTGCGAAATTTTCGCAAGGGTTTTACTGGTATTCATTAAATTGAAAAATGTCACATGGGCATGGGAATCGAACGTGGGACTTTCGGCTCAGTACGCGAATGCTCTAACGACTTAACTATTCAGGAGTATTGCTTTCTCCAGGGTAATTCTTCACTCATATTTTAAGGCAGAGTCTGTGATGGACGTGCGTAAATTTTGAGTGATAAATTAAGATTACGAGCTATCATATAATGGCACCGTATATGAGTGAAGAACTATTCTGGACACGGGACGAATCCTGAACAGCTCAGCGATAAGAGTATTGGCGTACTAACCTAAAGATCCCTGGTTTTATTCTCATGTCCAGGTGTAAGTTTTCAATTAAAGAATATATCTTGCAAAGTTTTAGTAGGCTTCTATTAAAAATGTTAATATTTTATTTATATTTACTATCATTCTAAATAAACTCACTTATAAATATTCTGATTAAAATAATAAATGTACTAATGAATATTTATTAATATAGTATAATTAATAATATAAATATTTTCCACGTGCTTAGAAATCTTAACTACTATATAAATACTTTTTCTTTTCTTCCAAGTTTTTATGTCCAAAAATATTATTATAGATAAATAAATGTGAAAAGAATGAACTGAACGATCAACAGCTCAATATTATATTATATGATTACTAATTTTTTATAACAGAGTTTCATAATTTACTTTGTACTGTGAAGGGAGGTTCACTTTAATATATTCTCCTCTTTTATTTATTTCTATATATATTTACTTCATAATATAGCAAGTTTATAGTCAGGCATACATAAAAATCTTGGGGAGCAGGGAATGCCAAGCACCATTTAATTCTTCTCACAGGCCAAGAAATTCTAGTCGCTTGAAAAGAAAATCTTCTCGGATGCCAAGAAAATCTTCTCGCCTGCAAAGAAAATCTTCTCATCTGCAAAGAAAATCTTCTCACCTGCAATTAAAATATAAATTTTTCGCCTGCAAAGGAAATTGTGACACACCAAAAACTGTTAGTCACATTTTGGTATAATTTCTAGACATTGGTTTCAAGCATATTATTTGACTGGTACTGTTTTATCTGCGAGTCTATAATTTTTATTTTAGCATCGGGTATTAATAACCGTATATATTATAAGCCTATATAATAATTACTCTAATGGTTTCAAGGGTTAGGAAGGTTATGTGAATGGGAAGTTTACCCACCCTTGCATAGAGGGAGAGTGGAAAACCATTTTGGAAAAACCATTCTCAGTACATCCAACATCCATCTCCTCGTCATAGGCAGTCCAGTCTACTATGAGAGTGACACCTTAGACCATATGGCCCCTGAGGCGAGTTGAAACTTATTACCCAGCAACCTAGCTATATTTGTAGTTTAAAGAAGTTATTGTTTTGGCAGTGAAATACAAGTATTTAAAAGGCTCCAACAAATAGGCTCGCAAAATTTATCCAAAAAGTAATACGTAGGTTGGGATGAGCGCTACACAATATTGCTGTCCTTAAAATCTATCTTATAATGTATTCAAATTAGTCATGTGTCATTTTATGTCACCCCAATAGAATACTATTTCTAACGAGCACCCCTCTCTTTTACTACCCTACAGAAATAAGGGAAGGAAAGGATTTGTTGCTCTATAACTCCTAGGATTGATGGACACAGATGCTTGCTCTATAAAACCGACCTCTATGGCTCTTTGGAAGAGAAATCTCTCTAAACTTCCCATTGGTCAACCGTTCTTTTTAATTGTTTCTTGATTTGCATACAGAAGAATTATGGTGATGGTCGTAGAGTTTTATTGGTCAAAGACTCCGTACCCAACGGACTGTTCACATTTGTCTGTCTATCCATCCGTCCGTTCGTCCGTTGAAATCGTTCCGTTTTAACTTGTCTGTAGACTTTACCAACGATTGTGGAAACTGAATGTGACAGACGTTTTTAAATCTGCTAACAAAGAGGATAATTTTTTTTTTTGTCAGTGATGGTTGTCGGTATCAGAGAGGTTAATTTTAGATTTCCCTTTCTTTTTCCTCTACTCTACAACCTCAATTAAAAATACTGTATAATTGATTTAAATTTATATGGTTGTGGCTAAGGGATGCATGGAAAGTGAAAGAGTGGACTGGTGAGAATTTACTTGCTTTATTTGTACATAGTAAACGGGGTTGAAATAAAACACAGACCATTCTCAATCTGTTCTAATCTTCTTTAAAGAAAAGACTACAGTATAATTGTTTGAACTGTTACTAAGACCTACACGGTGAACACGTGTAAATATATTGGTGTACATTAATATTTTGTTGTGCATGTGACAGAGCATACTTGTATTATATGAGAAATAAAATTGAATCGAATTAAAAGGAATAATATTTATATTTATCTAGGATCTTTAAAATCAACCAATTTTCCATGATTAAGCTATGCTTATTTTTTTTAACTAATATGAAGTTCATAGAAGAATATTGCCTTTCATAATAATGAAAAATGTATTTATTTAACCATGACACTCTTCAATATGCCATGAATATAAACAATTCTACAAATTATCATCTAGAATTATTATTAGGCCCATGCGTTTCCAGTTTAGCTATCCATTTCCATTTAGTGCATTTCCCCAAATATGGCCGTTATTACTATTATTATTATTATTATTTATTATTATTATTACTATTATTACAATACAAATCTCAGTTGGTAGCGCATTTTTTCTAGTGTACTAAAAGTTCCAGGTTAAATTTACTTCAGAATCTAACTGATTCTATAATATTAGATACATAGGGTGAGGTGGAAACAGACGATCTATGTTGAGGAAAGTGATGAACGATGTACTGAGGTTTGTCTGACGTCAGATGGAACTCACCTGAGTGACATTATCTTCAAAAAGTTTAAAAGTCTGGTATGTTGGTGGGTTTTACTTATCTAATGAGTATTTACTTTTTGATTAAAGTATTAGTTCTCAATATTTTATCTGTATAATTGTTTCAACCCCACCCTGTATAAAAACAGTATATTTTCATTCATATATTTTGTAATCTATTATAAATGTTATTTTTAAACAGCTCAATCAAACTGTGATGGTATTTATCTTGCCATACATGGCATTGGGCCTACAGAGTTAATGCCGGTACTATAAAAATATACAATCCCTAATTTCGAGTGGGAAAGGAAGATGTTTGTGTAAAGACTTAGGGCATTAATATAATATGATTTGAATTTCAGTCAAGGCACAGAGAATCTGAAAGGTTGAGTTGATAATAAATTAACCCACTGGGGCTTGCTTCACTTAGTGGCTTTATTATAAAAAAATGAGCTATTGGTAATCGTATTAGACGAAAATAAATCACATTAGGTCTTCCTTTTAGGCGTATTATGACCAAGAGTAGCACATTTACATATGGGAGAGGCACCTTTGTTCATCTCTTTATACCTTGTGTTGAAGTAAGAGTACACACCCTCAAACATCAAAGGAAATGCTAATGAATCCTTGAGTTAGGAGGGACGTGCGTGAATAAGATTGTGTTGACAATATTCTACAAAGATGTTTCCAGGTGGCTTGGGTGATTTAAGAGCTATTTTATGTTGAACTTATTTTATTACAGGATACACCCGAAATTAGATTTTGCCTTTGACATTACCAAACCTACTTTTTAGATTTTGTAATATTCTTAGCCTCAAACTTATGAGAATATCTACCAGTTCTTGTTCGAGTCCCCCTCAGAGGACATCTATAGAATATTTATAAGGTGTAATAGGAGTGCTTTTCTGTCGCTCCCCAATCAGAAGATCCCATGCTTTATTGAACTGTATAAAGTTTTAAAAAGAAACCTTAAAATTAACTGTATTCACGCAAGGATATTAAATACTGGAGCTCGGATGGACAAAGTTTAATCCTGGACAACTGCGTCAATTTTATTTTCTACTCTTTGTAAGTTATTTTTCCCATCTCTTCAGGTAAGCTCTTTAAATTTCTCCTACCTGCTATGGATTAAGCTAAACAATTATTTTTCCTTGCACCAAACTAGTAGTAAAGTAACCTTTACTAAAGATTCGTTGTTAAATATAGTATAGTTGAATATTTTACTACATTATAATTTTGAGGGTAAATTTCCTAGCCTCTATGTTAAGATGCCTAAATGAAAGTACAAATAATTAATAATGCACCATTTCATTATTTGTGAAAGTGGGTAGTAAACATAATATTTATAAATATATTTTTGGTATGACCTAGTTTCTTTACTATCCACAAGGCCATATTCTAGTATACTCCAGTAGTCCACAATGTACTTAGTTTATTGTGTGTACATCAAGGTTCACACACAATTATGTGTTCATTAACAGCTCACAGGAACTTTATGCTATCTGCAGATGCCACTCTAGATCAATATTATCAATAACTTTAATACCACTATAAAATATTTAAATTGTATTATTGTAGACGAAAAAAATATATGTTTATATTTTCTAAAAGAAATGTAAGATTTGTTATGTGTGAATAAGACTGTATGTGTGTGTAAAGGAGGGAATGAATGCAACAACACTACAGCCAATAGAGACTGTATGTGTGTGTAAAGGAGGCAGTGAATGCAACAACACTACAGCCAATATACTGTATGTGTGTAAAGGAGGGAGTGAATGCAACAACACTACACCCAATAGACTGTATGTGTGTAAAGGAGGCAGTGAATGCAACAACACTACAGCCAATATACTGTATGTGTGTAAAGGAGGCAGTGAATGCAACAACACTACAGCCAATATACTGTATGTGTGTAAAGGAGGGAGTGAATGCAACAACACTACAGCCAATAGAGACTGTATGTGTGTGTAAAGGAGGCAGTGAATGCAACAACACTACAGCCAATAGAGACTGTATGTGTGTGTAAAGGAGGGAATGAATGCAACAACACTACAGCCAATAGAGACTGTATGTGTGTGTAAAGGAGGCAGTGAATGCAACAACACTACAGCCAATAGAGACTGTATGTGTGTGTAAAGGAGGGAATGAATGCAACAACACTACAGCCAATAGAGACTGTATGTGTGTGTAAAGGAGGCAGTGAATGCAACAACACTACAGCCAATAGAGACTGTATGTGTGTGTAAAGGAGGGAATGAATGCAACAACACTACAGCCAATAGAGACTGTATGTGTGTGTAAAGGAGGGAGTGAATGCAACAACACTACAGCCAATAGAGACTGTATGTGTGTGTAAAGGAGGGAGTGAATGCAACAACACTACAGCCAATAGAGACTGTATGTGTGTGTAAAGGAGGGAATGAATGCAACAACACTACAGCCAATAGAGACTGTATGTGTGTGTAAAGGAGGGAATGAATGCAACAACACTACAGCCAATAGAGACTGTATGTGTGTGTAAAGGAGGGAATGAATGCAACAACACTACAGCCAATAGAGACTGTATGTGTGTGTAAAGGAGGGAATGAATGCAACAACACTACAGCCAATAGAGACTGTATGTGTGTGTAAAGGAGGGAATGAATGCAACAACACTACAGCCAATAGAGACTGTATGTGTGTGTAAAGGAGGGAATGAATGCAACAACACTACAGCCAATAGAGACTGTATGTGTGTGTAAAGGAGGGAATGAATGCAACAACACTACAGCCAATAGAGACTGTATGTGTGTGTAAAGGAGGGAATGAATGCAACAACACTACAGCCAATAGAGACTGTGTGTGTGTAAAGGAGGGAGTGAATGCAACAACACTACAGCCAATAGAGACTGTGTGTGTGTAAAGGAGGCAGTGAATGCAACAACACTACAGCCAATAGAGATGTCACCAACGTTTGATATCCCTGTTCTAATATCTAACAGAGCAGTTAAAAAACACAAAATATATTACGAATATACCAGTTGACAATTCATGGAGATATTTATGGAGCAAACCTAAACTTTATTCTTACGGCCAGTTTCATATTCAGGCTTAGTATACCTCAAGTGCAGCGCTATACTAAACACAGGACGACACCTACCTAAACTCGAATGGAGTGGACCAGTTTCGTGTATGAAACTGACTCATGCCATTCTGTTCTAGGTAGGTGTCGTCCTGTATTTAGTCTGATTATAAAACTGGCCCTTTGTATGTAATATGTTCTCTCTAGTTGAATTCATCTTCCTTCTAGCTCTTATTTCAAACTTCATAGAAGAAGTAAAGGCATATCAGGTGCCTTTAATGCGATCAATACTTTTATTTTACTGCTTAAATTAAATTAGAAGATAAAGTATCATTTTGGGGATTACATAGAATTCACCTTCATCAAAAATATATACTTTTTTTTCATTTTACAAGACCAGCTTTATCATCGGACAGGTCTGCTTTTGAGGGGGAGATTGGGTCTCGAATCCCTGTTGGGTATACTGAGGGTGTTAGATCGTAAATGGTTTCCCACTGTATTTTCACGCAACTGCGGGTAGATTATCTATACAATGCTTCCTTCATCACTACAGGACTAGAGTAACAATCACATATGCGTATAGTTTGAACAAATAGTAAGTAATACGTGCTGATATTATATATATCCTTAAGCACTTCATTGTAGTTGGACGAATAGATATCATATACAACCAACAAAAACAGATTGTGTTATTGCTAAGACTAAAAACGGTAAACCAGTCTATTACTAGAGTGACGCCATAGACAACAAGACCAACGATTTGGATGATGGGGATAGTTAAATGCACATGTTTTTGACTTTGATTTGGCCAGCTACAATGAATGGGCTTTCCCCCTACCCGCCCAACTCCCCTCCCCACGAAAAAATGTAACCCCAACTTTTTGTTAACACTTTATTCAGGTGAACGCTACCCTCACCGGATAAAGTATGGCCTAACGCGTCAGTCTTGCGATAGTTTAGACTTACCAAAAATGGACATTTTCAGGTTCGAATCCAAGGTTGTTATATTGGAGGGGCTTTTCCACATTCAATTTCCAGTTCCTTCTACGAATTTATTCTTGTATTTACTTTAATACTATCACTATTGCACCTATTGTTTATTTTAGTTTACATATAATAATATAGTATAAATCAGTGGTCGCAAGGTCTAGGGTGTCACTATCGCATTAGACTGAATTGCTGGTGATGGAGAAATAAAGGTTCTTATTTCAAGGGGTTTCATGAGGGTACTAAGTGTTTACCGATCTACCTCGATGCAGCTGTGGATACATTTCTTCTTGAATTATACCTTTCTCATCCCTACGCCAATAGTGCAGTTAATGTATGTGGATAGCCTCAACGTGTACTAAGATATGGAATAAAAATTATTGTTGTTGATCTAAATAATATTTTTAGTCGTTCAGGTTATACGCTTGTGTACTTATTACGTAGATGGGTTTGGGATAGGGAAGGCTGAATTTAGGGGAAGTGTATTCACATTTGCATGGAGAGAAAGTGGAAGAATTCAATGTGGAAAACCACCTTGTGATACGATCAGAATCCCGGTTGACTTTGAGATAACTCTACCATTAAATTTTGTATTTTAACATTTGTACTTAGCACGATCAATACCGGAGGGTGTCGACAAGCAAAAACTTTCCGAGATAAAAGAAAGTACGATTTATAAACTTAGCACTCTCCTTTTAGAAAAAGAAAGCAAGTATATTGTTAAAAGTTAATATAAGAAAACGAGAATTGTGAATATCTAAAATTTCACGTCACTTTCCTCATCTTTCTCTTCTCCAACCCCTAACGTCTCTCACTTTTCTTGTTTTCACCTTTTCCGAATGTTTTCCAATCCCCACACCCTTCGATGTCAACATATTACTGACATGCCCTCCCTTAAAATATATCCATGGTAAGTAAACAGTCGTGTTTCCCTTCCCCTAGTTCCATTTCGTCTCGACTGAAGGCGCTGACAGTTTGACTCAGTTTTGTTACTATGTCGTTACCTGATATATTCTAGATTTTTTTCCCCCTTCTGCCCCATGTTTACCGATTTTATTCCTTCTTTCCACTATTTTTGAAGGTATATTTTCAAACATATAATTTGTTCCTTTGTGGTTCTATTACACTGAATTTTGTTATTACTATGTGTGTGTCAAATTTTAACTTTCACTACCAGAGGTTTATTTGTAATATGTATACATTATTGGTTATATTCCATTTATGATAACAAGAATCTTATTAGACAGCTGGAAAAGTTAACAGGTATACTTACACGTAATCATACGTCAAGTCATGTGATATTCATATATTACTTTTTATATATAATATCAACACCTATAAAATAGCACAACCATAATAGAACATTATCAATATTGAACCGATTTTATTTTCTAAAAAGTTCATTTTCAAAATTGTACTGTATTTATAGCAAAATAAGAAAATTGGACTACGAATAATTGTCTAAAATAGTACATGTAGTACATGTAGTTAAATATATATATATATATAAAACCAAAAGCTGCAATTCAGAGCAAATATTATAGAGAATCGAGTTTTTTTAAGAAAACGTTTTGTTTTTGGTAATATATTCTTACTTTAAAGACTGAAATGATATAATTATGTCAACATCATTTTACAAACGGCACTGTATTTTACAAATGTGCGAGTTTTTTTAATAATATCTTTCAAAATAATATTTAATTAAGCTAAATGTGAAAATGAAGCTTCGCTTCTGAAGGGCGCTCTTATGTTTATATGTTTTTAAAATAATATATTTTCAATTCTATACATTTCTGCCATGTAGATTTAGTTTTTCTGAATTATCTCAACCTAGAGATGTCTTGAAATTTTAATGTTAAATTGACCCGCCAGCTCGTTCCTCAATAGAACATTAATTTTATCGAAAATGTAGTTAATATAATTAGTAAAATCTTATCAAAGGCCAATTCAATCGGTCTATCCTTAAGTTTTGATTATTTTGAAAATTATCTCTTCTATTATACACTCCATTTACCATTTGAGGTAATTCTACAAAGATCATTACTGAAATTTTTTTAGTATCCTGGCAGGGAATTTAACATAAGTGGGGATAGGATGAGGTTATATTGGAAAATATATCTATCAAGTGTGAATGTGTCAGCCCGTTCCAGCAACACTTACGAGATGAGTAAGTCAGCGTCCGCTTTACCTGGGCGTGTTATTATTTGGGATTATCTGACCCTCTGCCTTTTAATAAAATATAAAACATTGGCAAACAAGGATGACTATTAAAACTACCTAAATAGACAATAATATAATATATAGTAAGATTTGCGTGTGTGGGGTTCGAACTATATATTGGGTGGGCACCACTCCTAGGGATTACACTTAGGAGAAATAAAAATAATTCACCTTTTCCTCAGCTATCTCTGATGATTGATTACACGATGACCTTTAAAACTAGAAACTACTAGGTGTACTCAGCCAAGTCTACTGATGTTATTTAATTGTTTAATAATCATACTACCTACCATGATATGATCATAATCAATAGAATAATTGGAGAAAATACATAAAAACAATCTGGAACAACCTAAATAGAATGAATCACTGAATTCAATGTAATTAGGTGAAACTACAATAAAAACCCATCATTGCAACCATATGTGGTTTTTATACAACTATGTGATTATTTAAAGATCCCAAACCTACCTATGGACGTCCTTTCGTGCCGTTTTACACGAGAGGTATTTTACCGCGTGATGATTTTGTCGCATAAACTTTTATTCGCGCGATACATTCTGGCGTTACTTTCAGACGAGAAGGAAGATACCGCTTGTTTCCAATGTTCAAATGTGCTTTTGACGTGGTGTAGGATACAAGCTGCTGTTCTGTACCGGTGGCGAGGGAATTACTACCACACGATTATTTCTCTTCTTGTGTGAACGCTCCCATTTGAACCAATGTATCTCACCGGATAAAATTCGTGCGACAAAAACATCGCGCGATAAAATAGCCTCTCGTGTGAAACGGTACTTTCTGATAATAATTCTGGTTTTGTTTTTTGTTAATCTGTAAGATTATACTATATTATATATAATCATTTCTAGGTGACGATTTGGCTGGGACTCACAAATAAAATATGTTAATGTTGAAATAAGTAAAACGTAGGAAATTTTTTACACTTCTGAATTTCACGTACTCCACAATTTCTGGATATCAATAATCTCTAGTTCTTCATCAGACTCTCAGCTTTCTATTGATAAACTTATATCCAACTTTTTAACTGGACTTGCAATTTTAAAACAAATCTTATTGAGAAACAGCACAGATTTGGTTCTATGTTTTAAAGACACCGAAAATAGAAGACCCTAATCTTAATCAAACAATGTTCCTAGTTTCTTTTTCTAGAACAATATATAAGAAACGATCTCTTCTCCAAGTACAGAGGGAATATTAATAAATTATAGCAAAGGTAAACGGTTTGGCCATGAAATAGAGAGAATATTCTTATCATAAAATTTAATTTGATATAAAAGTGGAAAAGATCTAGAAATGAATATGAAAACTGTTGAAGACAGAGTTAAAATCTTCTCTTCCATTTGTTAAATTCGAACCTCGCGATAATTTAGAAGTAAATACATCTTTTTTAACAATAGACTCTGTGCAAGCTTCCTATCTGTGTGTGAGATCAGCTCTGACCAAATGAATTTATTCCGCGTGGAATCACTCTGTCCAAATAAATATCTCACTTCTTTTATTTTAATTCCGAATGAGACCTACTCCTCATTTGTCATCAGCTTGCATTGAGTAGCTATTCACGGACAAACATTGAAGAAACATATTAATTCTCCAAAAATAACCAATTGTAAAATATTTTACAAATTAAAAAAACAAATGGAGAAATGTAGTGAAGTGGCAAACAAAACCAGATCCTTGTCCTCAGATATGATATTTCGCAAAGCAAACTCGACCCAACACATTCTTAGGAAGAGCTTTCTTCTACACGACGTCATAGAAGGAAAGGTTGAAGGAAATAGATGCTTAGATAAAAGAAAGATTCAAGATTCAAGACTTGAAGTAAAGAATAAAATTCTGGGAGCTGAAGGAAGAGACAGAGGACAGGGCACATGTGCGGTCTAAATTCACTGAAAAAAGGAATGGACCTGTCGTGAGACAGAGCATCTAAATATAAAGTTTTTGTTGTCACTACAATCGGTACAGTCAAATCAAGATATTTCACGAAATGGACATTTCAACTTAATATTTGCAATGATCAATTTAGACCCATTAATAAAATTAGCGATTGGATTCAAGCTTAAAAAACCAAATTAGCTCTAAACAACAATATTAAGTTCTACAAAATGAGTTAAAATCAAACTGCCAGGGTATAAAAAGAATAGTGTTATTAAATACGATAAATTAGAATCAATATAATTTTTCCACTTTTAAACTGCTTATATATTAAAAATGATTTTTCTTTAACATACTATAAATATTTCATTGTATGTACCTCAGACGAATCATTTATTTCAGAAACCGGACCACTACACTTTTTTTGTGGGTTTGATTTAAATGTACTGTACATAATATGCTATCTTGAAAGGTACAGCTATCGTTTTAGACAGATACTATACTTATCCAACTTCTCAAAATCCTCGATATTGTGATGTAGGATTTGATATCGTATGCAAAAATCAGACCTCCCCGGGATATGTCCACTTTCTGCGTGTAATGCCTTAGCTGGCGAGATCTCGTATGCGACGATATTACCCATAATTATTAGTGTCAGCTGACTGAGAGTTATAAGATGGAGCCTGGTAAAGTTAGTGTTCCTGTTGAAGGAAATAATAAACGCAAGAAAGGTGTAAAAAGAGTGGAGTACAAGCGAGAAGTAAACGAAATATGTAGAACCAAAGACCTAGAATATGCCAACTATTCGGGAAAACTAGTGAGTGCCAAGACGACTGGAGAAAACTGTAGGTATGTGTTGACTACTTTGTGTCGTAAATGTTTTTCTTAATGGAATATATTTATTCGAGTGTGTTTTACAAAATTTAAATATTGAAATATAACGTTAACTATATTATTTGGTTACATCATAAAAAAAATCTTTTATCCCAGTTAAGAAATTAGTGGAACTATCATAACAAATATTACAGTTAAAATTAAGTTTTGAGGGAAAAATCAGCATGAGAATAATGACGTAAATTTTAAATGTTATTTTTTAATGATTTTGAGTAGGTTTTATGACATTAATTGTAAAACAGTCACGATGCCTTCTTGCAGTCACTTATTGAAATATATGTTGTTAAACTGAGGAGGTATTTAAAGGATTCCGATGATGAAAAGAGGAAACCTCGAAGCCAGAACTTAAAGTATTCTGTAAATTGCAGCAGTGGACCTATAAAAGTCTGCAAAAAAGCATTCTTGAGCATGCACAGTAGTTCAAAACATATAACTGCCAGACTAGGAGCATTGTTTGATGTAGGGAAGAGTACTTACGACATGCGGGGTAAACAGAGGTAAGGAAATGCTATTTCTGGTAAAATTTGTGACATTGTGGAGGACCATATCAAATCGTATCCGACAAAAAGGGGACACTATACAACAAGAGAAGTGGAATTCCTTAGTGCCAAACTTAATGTCCGACTAATACATGAACACTTCAAGAAGAAATATAAAAAAAAATTGAAGTCATCTACAGTTTCTTTTTGAAAATATTACACGAGAAGTTCAATTTATCATTTGGAAAACTACAAGTGAACACTTGATAAGAGTGCAAAGATCTCAGTGTAAAATTGAAATCAAAGTCACTTAATGATGCAGCAAAGTGGGTCGCTGCAGCATAGATATTCACAAACGAAGTAGCTCTAAGTTTCATAATTCATTAAAGCTATTCGGGAAAAGTGCCTATAAAATATAAAAATTCTCAAAATTTCATGGACTACATGCAAAATCTTGAACTTCCGAAAATACCTGTGCAAGAGGTTTTCTACCTGAGGTAATTGAACGCCAGTGTGTTCAACACTAATAATTTAAAAGACATCCGTGCAAAGTTTTACATTTACCATGAGGGTATTTCGAGAAAAGGTGCTAATGAGGTCTGCTCGTTTCTTATAGATTACAAACAGTCTGATATTTCTCCTGAAGTGAAACATCTTTACATTTTTTCAGATGGGTGCAGTGGACAAAATAAGAACAATACAGTTGTGAGATTTGTAGTCTCAGTCTCCCTTCGTAAATTTAAGACTACCACTCATTACTTCCCTATGAGGGGCCATTCCTTCTTACCTAATGATCAAGATTTTGTACTCGTAAAGCGAGATATTAGAAAGATGGAAAAGATATATAGTATTAAAGAGTATGTTGAATGTATTGTTTAGTTAAGCAGAGCAGGCAAGTTCCAAGTAAAAATGGCCGAAACAGATGAAGCTCTTTATTTTGTTAGCTGGTGGCTCAAGTTTTACTAGAGAAATTCTCTCTCATTGTGATCTCTAGGTCACAATATTCCATAAGACAAGAAAGTAGCATTTACCGTATCAACATTTATGGAGTTTAATTAAAATGAAGGAAACAGCAATGATTTAGTTACCAAGGATTTTATAGATGGACTTATTAATCACCCCTTCAAGTTGGAAATCACACCACCACCATCTCGCCAGATAATACGAAAGCTTATCCCAGTGAAAAAGTTCCAAAAAATGCAAATAAACTCGATGACACAGAGCAGCTTCTTGATTACATTTTAGAGGAATACAAGGGCTTTTAAAATGAACTGTTAAATTGGTCAACCGTTTAAGTACAGGCAATTAGTGATGATGAAAATTAAAGGATACAACATACTCTCTGTTTCAGGTCTCAAATTTATTTTTCTTCCACAGTTATTTTTAAATGTCTGTAATATGTTTCATTCGAATGCCATTCTAAGGTTTTCTAGAAAAATAAAGTTTAAAAAAGCCAATAGATGAGTCAAAAGTTAACATTCACAGCATAATTTTGATTTATTACAGAAAGTGAATTTCTCCACTTAATTTATGGGCAAACATCCAAGAAACGAAGTTCCTTGGGAAAGCCTACTGCTAGGTAAAAATGCATCATCATTTGATTAATAACTAGGAAAAGTCTTCTATTTCAAACAATATTAACATATTTTGTTGAATATCTTAAAATGCAGAGGTGTGGAGAGTTCCAGTTTCTGGAATAACTGATTCGTATGTATGTTTAGTTAGTCTAGATTTCAGCCTCATATACTAATTACATTACCTTAACAATGGTACATGAAAAGCATAAAAAAAGCAAGTTGGATCCCTTATAACTTGTGAACTCTTAATGATTAAAAATCATTGACTATGTATAGCTTAAAATTCTAGACTTGTTAAAATTTAGCAGTAATTGTTTTATTGTTAAATGACCTTAGGGTAGTGGTCTTACCTTGACTGATTACATTATGGCCCTCTATTATAAAGTTAATCATTTCAATACCAAGCAATGTAATTTTCAGTGTTAACAAGAGGTACTGTATATCTGTTATATCTCAATAATTATAATAATTAGTTATATTTTCAAGTATGATAATCTGAATAAGCGCTGGTACAAGTGTGAAATTGTAGTTAGTTACTAACTGAGTCGCACCAAAGCTGCGTAAAAAGGTTGGGTTCATTTCCCCTTTACCTTTTCCAATTAATTTAGTTGAAGGTTGTTTTTCTCCCGAGGCAATTTAATAGAATTTCTTTTCATAGAGTTAAACTAAAGTGGTTTTACACACCCCATAATATACTTTTACACCAAATTGAAACAAATATATAACCAACACAAATTACTTAACATAGTAGCTAAAGGGAGTAATCTTATATTAGATTTGGGGGGAGGGGGGAGAGTGGGAGGGATAGAAATTATATTTTGATCCCAAAAGTTAAAATTAGTGTGAGTTCAATGTGGCAACGTATAATTCAATTGTTTCTGTGACAATGACTGTATGATGGTAGCAACAATAGAACCCTATTATATTAAAATATTTAAATCTTATATTTAATATATTGTTGCTGTGACTTTTATATGTTTCCGTAGTAACTTCAAACGAATAAATAATAACTAGCAATATTACATATTGACAATATACTAGAAGCTATCACATTATATTCCACTAGAAATTTAAAGGACAATTCTTATAATAACAGTGAGTAAGCTATATTAATTCATAGAAAATGTAATATGATTCTAGTTTGTATGAAAGATTTTAAGAAATTTATTAAAATATTAATCTAATTCACTATAAAATAGCCTATTATATTGATATTTTATTCAAGCAAATAAAGCATATAATAATAAGAGTTGTGTGACCTTGGTATAGTATTGATTCTTGAATAAAGTAAGCAGTATCGGTGGTCACGTGGTTAAACGCGTACTATTGTGTTGGACTGTAACAGAGATATAAGGGTTTCAATCTCCCTTAGGTATAAGTGAGTGTGTCTTTTTAATAAATTGGTTCCTACTATCCCTAAAAAAAGAAATTCTTACACCCCCTTTCAAATTCTACCTGCCTGATCCCTGTCGCATTATTATAACTAAACCAGACGACAAGAGTTTAACACCCGTGGTCTAACACGCTACTCTTACATTATACTAGACCACCGATGACGGGGATATTGAGGTTCGAGTCTCGTTTGGATGTTCTGAGGGTGGTTTTTTCCAAGTATATTTTCAACTCTCTCTCTCTAAGAAAATGTAAGTACACTTCCTGTAAATATAACCTTACTCATCCCTTAAACCACTGGCGCAATTAGTACATGAGCGTACAGCCCAGACGTGTATTAAGATGCGGTGCTGAAAAAAGTGAGCTTAGTACTTAGTCCCCTTGCCTGCCGGTGAGGGTATTATTTTTTAAATTATTTTATTTTAGTTAAAAAATACATTTCTGTTTTTTTTAACAGCACGTCATACTATCCGTTTGGTTTATACACTTATGTACTAACTACGCTTGTGGTTTTAAGGATGAGGGAGGTTATATTTATATAAATTGTATCCGCATTTGCATGGAGTTAGAGTAGAAAGCAATTTTGGAAAAAACCTCCTCAGTACACCATACCGAAATTTTAACCTCAATCTCCCCGTCATCGTCTACTGTGAGAGTAGCGCCTTAGACCATGCGACCACAGAAGGAAGTGAGGATGATTTGTTTGATATCCTCACACGTGTGGTAAACGTACTACAATTGTGTCATTGTAAATATATACATATTATCTTAGGTCTTTTATTGCTATTGTTTGAGCAATAAATTAAGTCAAAAATATATAATTACAATTAATATTGTAGAAGGCAAAGAAGGGGGGTAGCAGCCCCAGAGGCAAAATCCAATTTAAATAGAATATTAATAAACTGATGAATAATTGTGTGCGTTAAGAGGTTAAAAAAGCTTTCGAATATTAAGAACCAGAACCAGAATACACAAAAGTGAAATTTCAAGAACTGCCACAGGAATCTTTAAAATTTCGGGATTAACTCTGTGACAAACAATGTAGACTATTTTCAAAGCGTATATTTTTTCTCTTTTATTATTAGTGGTATACAAACTTCAATTTTTTACTCTTATAACAATTTAACTATTTTGTAATGGTTTTACAAACAAGAAGTGAAGATAGAAATAAATCATTATTTACTTGAATGAAATTGCGTACTAACTTATACGCTATTATCATGTAATACTATAAATAAGAACTTTGATATAAGTTATATATAAATATATTTAGATTCTTAATTAGCCTACTGAGAAAAACAAAGTGTTAATTTCTTATTTTAAAATATAATTTTGTTAAGATTTTATGCCGCCTATATAATTTCACTTAAAATAATTAATCCATGACATCTAAACACCGATTTATATTTCCGCATTATTTTTCAGCTATGTTTAAAAGTGCTAGTTGTTAATAATAACTAATAGATCATTGAAAAATTACTCTCCAGTGTGGATATGAATTGGTTTCCATATGTTATTTTATCCTAATACTATAAATATACTGAGCAGTATTAAAATGATATTCTTCTATTCAAATAAAACGTACTGTACATCTGCCACACTTAATACTATATTTTACATCCACAAGACATTATGTATATATAAAACGTAGACAATTGCAATATTAAAACCAGAGCCTATTAAATTAATTTTAACATGAATAAGCAATTAAATATTACTGTATACACTACAAGGCCTAACACAGGGATCACCAATTGGTGGACCACGGTCCGCATGCGGACCGCCGAGAGATTTTAATGACCTTGACTAGATAGCGATAAGCAAAAGAAGTGATGCTATTTCGGTGGTGGGCGGGTAGTAGACATGGAAGGCCAGCAATAATAAATAACTAAAATAACTAAAAGGAAAGAAAATCCCGTGTTTGATTTAGTATCCCTTACAGACCCATGAATATCAGAATTTTCATGTCCTAGAGTCCTGAGATTTTTTATTATTTATTTGTGTTTATGTTAATAATATAATACATAGGGATTATTAAATGGGCCAACACCAGTTTTATATTTTCCCATTTTTAGTTAATTAATTAATTAACCTACATGATAATGTAGATTAGGCGGATCTCTAAGAATACATGATTTGAAGTATAAAATAGCCTTTTGCGCTAAATCTATTTATTATTATTAGCACCGTGTCTTACTACCCGTTCGGGTTATACGCACTTACGCTAATGTACAATGGTAGGGTGATTGTGAGATGAAATGGAGGACCTACAGCTTAACGTGGAATCCGAACCACAGTAGAGGCCTGGCATTCCTCACATTCAGAAGTTGTGATTAATACACGTCTTATCAGAGGTGAAGGAAGGGTTTGGCAATCAGATAAATCTGTGCCAGGACCAAGGATTGAACCCCGGACACCCAGCACAGAAGTCCGACACCTTACTCCTAGACCACCAGGTTACCTTTTCTAAATCTATTTAATTATATAAAATTTAATTTGAAAAAAAAAGTACTACATCCCTAAACATAGAAAAAGATTGAAAATAATTGATAAACTTCTAAAAAAACTGTTGCCAAATGAAAGTTGTGTTTTTGCAAGTTCACAAAAAGCATTTTTTAAAGAGTTATACAGGCCCTAAACATATTTGTTGTTTTTTAAAACAAACTTATCTTTTTTATTTAGAGTTAAATACATTACTATGTTACAAAAATGCGTATAGAACATATTTTTATTGAAACGTAACTATTTTTATAGATACTTCACTTATCAAGTAATATGTTCAGATAAAACATATATTTATTAACTAGAAACAAGTTTTTAAAAAGTAAGAAATTATATAACATTTAATGAAGTTGATTAAAAAATAATTAGTTCTATACATTTTTCATTTACTGCTCCTTTTTTATTGAGAGCAATTAAATGATTTAAAACAATTCTTATCTTTATTTAAACATGGGTACACATCACACTTTTTACAGCGCATTCTTATTCTGGAGGAACACTCTTTAACCCCACATTTCCTAGCTGTTGTAAGATAATCTACTATCGGCCAATGGTCATATCCATCAGTGTGTTTATCGACACCTGGTAGAGGTGCACGCCAGTTTTGTGGCCTTGGCATCTGTTGTCACATTCCAACATTCTCATACACATTATTAACCGTTGCTCTTGGAGCCAATGGAATGCACATTAATACTTCAGAAATGTCCATTCTGAATTTTAATAGATCATACATTTTTTATTTCGGAATACCTAATTGTTTACATTCGTCCCTGTATTCAAACCAGGAATTCACAGCAGCAAAGTCTAAAAAATGTTAAAATACTTTTAGTGTCCACTTTTTGTTTTAATAAATGCTCGGTAGAGATCCATCATTTTATTTAAAAGGTCTACAAGCCCCATATTTTGATTTTATTTTGTAACTATTGCAGGGCATGAGATGTTGACAAAACATGCTCTTTCTTATTACAACATATCACCTCTCCAACTGATGAGCCACCAGTTATGGAAGCTAGTAAAGTTGTACATTTATTATCTTTCCATTTTACAATTACGAGTTTACCATCGGATAGAGAAACTCCTCAAAATCTCAACGATTCAGATGTATTTTTGGACAAAAAGTGATCCGCCTAAGGCGGTTAGTCATTATCGCCCCTGTTCCATAAAAAAATTTCTTGGAAGAGTTTTTCCATCAACGCACCTGTAGTGAAACACCTATCAAAGTAAATTATACTGTGTGTTGGTAATTACTCCTTCAAACCTCTTTCAAACCTAATGGCCGAAGTTTTTTTTATCACATATTACTTAACCGGGCAAATACCAGTAAAAGGCACCATCTGCTCATCAATCGAATAATTATTTTGTTGACGCTCAAGAGTATGAAAAGCATTTCTTACTGTATCCAACACAGGTTGCACTTTCCACAACCTATTTTTGGCTGCATCTTGTGGAGGATTTAGTGTGTCTACAACATGGAGACATTTCTTCAGTGAGGAAAATCTATCACGAGGCATACATGTTGAAATAGGTTTTATATCTATTCCTGCCTGCCAATACACACGGATGCAAGGGTACAGAGTGCATCCCATTAATAAGTGCATTCCGTACAACCTTTTTATCTCAACAGCTGAGGTTTTTAATTCCTTTCCTGTACTTTTCATGCAGTATATTGCAGTAAATTTTGCTGCATTTTAATAATAAAGAGTCAGGGTTATAACTCTTAAAATATTGTAAGGGTGTCCTTCTCTGAGGTTTTCTTGCATGATGTGGATCTGGAGGTGGCAGAAGATCGCGATTAAAGTTGAAACTACTCTTTTTCCAAGTAATGTCAGACTCCTGGCTAGCTTCGCCTTGTTGGGTAAGTTCATCTTCTTAAAATCGTCATTCACGTTTACATCCTGCTAAATACAGACACGTAATCTTCTTCATCTGAGAGCTCCTCAATTTCAGAGTCGTCATTGGCTAGTAGATCAAGAACGTCGTTGGCATCAAAATTGGATCTCACACCCCTGTAAAGAATGAATAAAAAATTATTAGCATTTTGAAAATTGAATTAATTAATCATAATACAATTTTAACTCAAGAATAAATTAAAATATTTAGTTATATATTAAAGACCTAACCTACACGTTTGTGTAGGCATGATTCTAGGCCCTATTTTTCATAAATTGGAATATACTAGGGTATCTAAAGTTTTTTAACCATTAAGTGAAATATCATAAATTAGTTGACCATGTCAAGTATAAATGAGCTGTGTACACAAGGGTTTGATAAAAATATAATTTTGAGAAAAGTTTCCGCCAAAAGTAAAAGTATATATACATATATTTTAAACTCTTCAAAATCCTGGAAACCATCAAAAACGTTTTGATGAAGCTAAATATTAAAAAGTATTTACAAATATCATTCCCTTTCTGTATAAAATTCTAATATTTTCATGTTTACACAATATTGAGAAAGTATCATTCTTATGTTTGTATTCCTAGACTACACAATAGTGTTTTTAAAGTTATAGAACCGAAATTGTTTTCAAAATATAGTATTTATAAACATAATTTAATAACTTAATGATAGAATTAGATCTAATTAGATCTAGTATTAAAAGGCTACTTAAATACACGAACATAAGCAATAATCATTAATATTTACTTTGAAAGTTCATCCTATTAGCGGCCATCTTGGACAATGAAGATCTTATTCCAGAGTGGCCACATGGAAGCACAAGGAAAAAAACACAAAAATTCCCTCACTTTCACAATAACCTACACAGATGCTGTGTAAAGGACTGAGCTCGTAAAACGATCTCCAAGTCATGCAAACAAACAATACAAACCTACCCACACAATTGTGTGTGCTGGGTCCATAAAGGGTATAGTCCTATAAGGTTTGAACTTTAGTCACTGTTTAAGCTTTGACGGACCACGGAAGTATGTCGAATTTTCAAAACGGACCTCCATCAAAAATAATTGGTGGCCTAACATATTATATCTAAGTATGGTATTTTGTTTTAGAATCAGCCCCATTTATATATTTTCGCATATAAATTAACTTCAATCAGATTAATTGATTCATTTAGTTAGTATTTGGTATATATATATATATATATTTGATATAGATATGCGATCTCTTACAACTATAGTACAAGTGACAGCAATAAGCCAACTACCGAGTCAAAGGTGGCTGCATTATCTGACAGCTCGTGATCTTAATAAAATCACACATTTGTAGCCGAAGATTTCCCCACGTCCATCATAGGCTCTGCCTTAAAATATGAGTAAAGAATGACCCTGAGCACGAGACGGTTACTGGATAGCTCAGTGGTAAGAGCATTGGCTTTCTAAGTCAAAGGTAATGGGTTCGATTCCCGTGTCCAGGTGTCATTTTTCAATTTTAAGAACAACTTCAGTAAGCCTGACTGAGATTTGAACCTTGTTCTACCCCGTCATCAACAGTCTAGTCTACTGCTAGAGTAGCGTTTTAGATCACGCGGCCACCGAAGCGGGTTGTATATTAAAATATCCGTCTTAGAAAATGGTGGTGGAAATTTTGTAATCAATAAAATTAAGGGCAGCTCTAGAAAATGACCTTTAAGTTTGAAATAAATTATTTTGCCTACCTAAATGATAGAAGATTTATTTGGACAGCCGGTTGAACAGCTTTCATACTTATGGATCTACTGGCCACAACGGGAAGGACTAGCATAAAGAAGAAGAGTGAGAGCTTGGACTCTACGAAGACCTCTGGCAACAATTTGTCTCTCAACTACTTCGTCCCACCTTGGCCGGAATGGGTTGATGCCGAAATAAATGCCGAAAGATGGGATGCAAACGTTGGTGTTCCCGCCAGGTCCAAAGAGAAGAGCAAGTCATCCTCATTCAGTAACATCAGGTGAGAAGCTCGCAAAGGGGAGGGCTCAGAGCTAACTTCATCATTATTATACAGTATAAGAAAATACGAATGCACTTTCTTCATTTAACTATTTTATTTAATAATTGAACATTGAATTTACTTTTACAACTCAAAGTATTCTAATTCATTTGGTATAAAATATCACCAAATTTTACGTAATTATTAGTGCTACGAGTACTTAATACTGACCATGAGATATTGCGCCAAATTACAAAAATTAGAGGACAGAGTGAAAAAAAATTTACCATCAATCTCTATAGAAAAAAGGAAATCTAAAATTACTTTATAAATTAAAATTTGGACCTATTATGTGGTCCCTCTCCCCCTCCGAACACTAACATCATCCATACCACCAGATCACTAGCCTAGGTTTTAAATCTAATTCCTATATCCTAGGGGAGATCTCCCACATCAGTCAATATTACGGTAGTGGAATAGGTAATAATAGGAAAGTAGAATTGAAAAATATAATCTCATTTGTGTGAATTCAGAGAGGTAAATCATCCAGGAAATTCCCCTATAAGCATATCCGAATAGGATTTAAACCCTGGACAGCCTGTCAGCATTAAATAGGTCTGACATTAGATTGACTCAGACCATGCGACCACTGAAGCTGGAATAAAATTGATACTTTTATATATAAATATATGTTTAATTACTGTTGACATTAAAAGGATTGCAATATAGATACCAAGTAAATTAAATTAAGGAAGTGAACAAACATAATAACGTAAAAAAATAAAACTTTTATTGGTGTTTTAAATTATTTGTTTTAGCTTCGAAGATCCTTATGGCCATGGTTTCCTTCCTGAGGGAATTGTAGTCTATGACTGGAAGAGAATCACTACTTTTACGCTCAAAGCCGACCTCATTGTGAAACCGATTGAACATGACAATAACTTAACCTACCCAGACCTGATATCTTCCAACCATCATATCCTTCACAATAGTTTGATGAGATGGATCGTCTGTTCCATCATGAACTTGTACCACTTAGCCGAGAAAGATCCTTTCCCCGTGGAGGGGGAAGGTCCCAACTTTTTCCCAACGGGAGGTAGAGTTTGGAAGCCTTGGCATCACGTATATTCTATTTGTAAAGTCGGCAAAGGCCAAGGGCACAAACCCGCAATCAACCCTTTTGGAAAATACATAGTAAGACTCTATTTTATGGGGACGTGGAGGAGAATAACCGTGGATGATTATATCCCAGTTGACCAAAACAACCGTATATTACTTCCAACTTGCGACAAAACTTACGAGATATGGCCTTTGATTCTGACAAAAGCACTATTAAAGATCGCCTCCCTTGTTTGGGAACATGGTAATTACGAGACGGACTTTAACGTAGTGACATGTTTGACTGGGTGGATGGACCACGTCATTGACTGTAAAAACATCCCTATAAAATACTCCTGGTTGATGATTCAAAAGCTACTCATGGCAGACAATGATGATCCTGAGAAGAGATATAAAGGTTTAGTGGATAATAAAGATCTTAAATTGGGTAACATTTGCAATCCAAAGTACGTTAGTGACGAGGAGGAATCTCAAACGGAGATAATTGGTAAGGTGGCTATATTTGGCGTCATTCATGATTTAACAAGACAAATTGAGAATTTGGAGGGAATATCTCCATGTTTGTCACATCCAGTTTTGATTTCGGAAGCTAGAGATATCACATATGGGTACGATCCAGAACGACCAAAGACTCCACGTTGGAAACAATACCGCTGGAAAGCGTGGGCAGTAAAAAAGAGATTAGTTGAAGATATTCAAATTAAACAACTGAAATCCGTTAGCGTATATAGTGTCATGAAAAAGTTCAAAGCTGAAAGTGAAGTGGAATTGTATCATACATTGTATACAGAAATTCATAAACCAGAATTCGAACATGTCCATAAATCTGAAGCCGGGTTGAATTGGTTAGTGCCGGAAACTCAAGAACAGTCAAACAAATCACTATCACTTCATCATGGCCAAATACATATTACACTATCGAATACTAAAAGTGATAAATTAAATAAAAAAAGTAAAAAGGGAGTTCTAAATATAGACAGATTGTCCCTTTCCAGTAGATCCGCTTTTAAAGAAAATCCATCAGATGTGACAAAATACTCCTTGTTTAATAACGAATATTCAAAGAGAAATCGAATAAATACATCTTTAATTAATAATGTGGATTCTTCGGAAATGGTTTATAATGAAAAAGATTTGGAAACACATAGTTGTGAACAATGGTTTGACATAGAAGCCTTAGCTCCACATATGTCCTTTATACATGTTTACTACAGAACTTCCTCTTTTCAATATATAATGAGAATCCCTGAGGTTTTTATTGGATCCCCTATTGAAAAATCTGGAAGCAAAAAATCAGCAAATAGAGATAGTTCTTTGATATCATTTGGTGAATTACCAAAAAATAATCAGAAAGGAAATAGTTTTAATCATTGTTTCTTCTTGTTTATAGATTCAATGTATTCAAAGAAAGTTTTTATTTCGTTGTGTACTTTACCTCCTGGATTTGAGGAAGTAATGTCAAGGCAATTAAATCTGTCGAATGAAATAGAAACCTATATTCCTTCTGAACAAATGCCTAGATTGAATGCTCACATTTTGGGGGAACAGTATGAGTGGAGATCACAAACGTTGGGGGAAGTCCTATTCTGCATAAAGACTTCTGGTACAAAATGTAATATGGTTCAACTAGAAGCTGGTGTGCAAGTGTTAAGGATTTGGACTAACCTTCCTCAATATTCTTCCATTCACATTGCATCACAAACACCTTTTATTATAGGTTCTTTGGAAAAAATTCAAGATGTCTTAGCAAACAATAGTGTATCTTTGGTACATAACGCTTCTGAAATGATGAAATGCTTTAGTGCTGTCATTACAAACACACATCAGCATCCAAACGCACTAAACATACGGCAGGAAACCATAGATAAATTCCGTCTGTCATACATCCCTAAAACATTTATATCTAACTCACTGAAGTACATGCCTGAAGTAATTTCATGTTTCCATGAAGCTTTTGAAGAAGGGACCGTTAGAGTATTATTTAGAAAAGTACGTAACAGTGAAAATATATTAAATGCTTTGTCTGAATTACAGAATTTTCTTCTAGAGCCAACGTTCGGACTGAAAATTGTTGAAAAGTTAGAAAATGAAACTATTCGAGATTATTTGGAAAATCAAGAAACACGTGGGGATTCTGTTACTCTCGTTGGTTTTTCAAACACCGTAAATAGAAAAAATATGGATACATCTTCCTTTAAACGTGATTACAAATCAAAATCACCCGACATTTCCGATTCAACTATTGAAAAATTTAAAACATCTGCCAGGAAGGAAAAATCAAAGGATATTCTTACAATTCCAAAGCCTAACCAAATATTATTTGAAAAACTCTCTGACGTTGTGGATATTTTAAGATCTATGGGTAAATACTTTCCAAAAATACTAAAATACTATCCGTTCAGAAATGATATAGATATGGAAGTCAATTTTAAGGATTACAAAGGGACATTTCGTTTAAAAGACTCACAAGATTGGGTTACACTGCTGCGTTTTGTTGTCAACATTCACGGAAACACAGACACTCTTTGTTCCGTCCACTTTTTCTCAAGTATTCCAGTGTGTATTTTCAGGGTTATCGATAACGACACCATGAAGGATATTCCCAAACAATTAGGAGATATACGGCCACAAAAATACCAACAAAATCGCCACGGATACACAATCATAGCACATATGGCTACAGACATATCTAAATATAGAGAGGTAAATTGGAAACTTCGTGTAGTTGGGGAGAAAAATGAAAACTTAATACACTCTTGTTCTTGGGATGAAAGTGGCATATGCAAACCGCAGCCACCCCAAACGTTGTTAATTCAAGAAAAAAGAGGTTATTTCATTCCTAATAAGAAGAACATCATATGCCGGTGTCTGTTGTCAGTAAAAATGAAACAAATACTAACTTTACGTCTGTTATTATCTGAAACAGAAGCACGTTTCCAAATTAGAATAAAAAGATTAAATGAAAAAGTAATTTTTAGTGAAGATGGAATGGGTATGATAGTAATACCAGTGTGCAAGTTCAACCCTGATATTGAAACAGAACAGGAGGATACGTTTAAATACACCTACGTCGTAGAAGTAGAGGTGCTGAATAATAGTTGGACACTAACGGATCAAGAGAAGTCTCTAATTTCAAATATCAAAGAAAACAAAATTAAAGAACCACTTTTATCTAAAGAAGATACTGAGAAAGTAAAAGTACCTCCTCTAAACAAAACGAAGGGCTTCAGTGTTGGTAGAAAAAGTGTAATTAATTATATTCAAGATAAAACTCCAGAATTAATTCCAGGTATTCCTTTCTGGTGCGTCCAGGTCGTGATAGACTCAGACAAATTTACAACGGTAAGCTTGGATTTAGACCAACGTCACGAGGAAGGTTTTCGTTCACTCAAGTCTACTTGGGAAAAAGAGGAACCAGGAAGGCAAAAAAGATCCATGGAGATCAGGAATGACTTCGTAAAACATCTGGAAGAAGATGACAGCTACCGTTTATTCATCAATCCCAAAATAGATGTTTCTAAGAAGTCAAACCTGGAATGTATTATGATGTCTTACCACAAGTTGGATGATGATATTAATAATGTGATCATCCTCAATGACGAAATTCAGACCAAACTCATGAAAAAACATGTAGATGAAGAGTTAAAAGCACAAGAAATCCGCGAGAAATTCCGAGAGCGTTTGCACATTGAATCTAAGGCACAAGAAAAACGTCACATGCTGATGTTACGTCACCAAGATATATGTCGGGAGGAATCCAAAAACTTGATGATAGAGGCATACACATTATTGGATAATATCATAAACAATATAAAAGAATTACAAGATAAAAATGAATTTTCTAAGAATAACGTTAAGACATCTCTGAAGGATAAGTCAAAAGAAAAGATAAGCCATCAAACAAAGGCAAAATGAATCAATGCGATGTGGGGTGTATAAATATAGAGTAAAAATGTTCGATCAAAAATTTTAAATAAATATATTGAATAAAAAAAATATTATCTAGTTAAAAATACATGTTTATTTTTTAAGTTGAAATTCTACATTTGTATGATAAAACTATTTCAAAATTGAAAAATGGTGAATTAGCTTGTAATAAATATATAGCAAGGCTTGGCTAACCCTTTTAACTAAATCTAAGAGGGTGCATGTAGTCAAAACTCTGGTAAGAGCTCTGATTCAACATTAAGTTTAAAACGAATTTCATTTGAAATTCATTAAAAAGTACTCTGCGATTTCTTGTATCCATTGAAATCGTCTGATATCAAGAAAATCACATGGCGATTTTTAATTATTTTTCTTATTAGAACTTCTTTGTGCTAACACCATTGATTCACTGAAAACAATTATGTTAGTAAAAGAGTCCATTTTTATTATTTAATCAATTTTAACTGATATTTTGTGATTTTTTGGTAAATTAATTCTCTTTCATCGCCGTTATGATCAGTCTAAATTTGGGGCACCAAAATTGGATATTATTTTAAGTTATATCTACCTTCAATGTCCCCTTCCACATCACCCAACAAAAATTAATAAGAATTATTCTCTACATGTGGTCCGTACCTTGAGGTCTTAAGTTTAATGATCCACTGCCTATTAAATGACCTGGGAGCATCGAGTTAAAGAAAGAATGTAAACAAAGTAAACAGGATTGAAGCTCGATATACAGACCTTTATAAACTGTCGAACTTAAACCGGCGTGACCAATTCGTTTGATCATAAAGACCTCATTAAGAATTGAAAACGCTTGGAAAGATTCATTCCAAAATTTCAAGTCTAAGGTCTCAATTTTATAAAACCTATCACACAAAGAAAATAATTAAGATTGAAGAAAAGGATAAGAATTACCCTTCATTTTTCCCCTCAAAAATATGAAACTGTGTTTCTCATGGCAATGTTAAAGTGATAGACTTTAAATCTTATGTTGTAGTTACTTTCTCAAATGATGATGAATGAGTGTCTGTAATTCGTGAAATCTCGAATGATTGTTCTTCATAATAGAAAACAGCTGCCCACAAATTTGTGTGCTCTAAAACCAGTACATATTTGGTGCGCAAGTTTAAACATTTTTTTGGGGATATATCTCCTGTGAATACAAAGTAGAAATTTGATAAACCAACTCCATTTAACCAGCTTCGGTGACCGCATGATCTGAGGCATTAAACTAGATGGTGGATGGCAGGGAGATTTATGTTTGATTCTCTGTTGGGTGTACTGAGGCCTGAGGATGGTTTTTCTAAAATGGTTTTCCACCTCCACACAAATGGGGCTACACTTCCAATGAATATAAATTTTCTCACTTTTAAAACCACTAGCGAAATTGGTACATAAGAGTATAAACCCGAACCGGTACTAAGACATGGTGCTAAAACTATAGTAAAAAGAGGCATTATTTACTAGACTACCCAATAGAAATGACCAATCTCCGAACGTCAGAATCCTAAATGGTGTATTTCTACCATGTGTATTGTACGATGTATGTTGGTTCATCATAAGGTAGGCTCTACACAGGACGCACGAAATGATGGATCGGGCTGCGAGTTTGACATGTCTGCCATAATGTATTAGTTTTGTATAGTCTGGTTTTAAGAGGTTTTTGTATGAAACTCTTATTGACTATTGGGAGTATTAATAACACTGTTATACACAATTTTTGTTTCCTGAGGCATGGTACATGATTTTTATATGTGAATTTTATTGCTGATAAGAAATTAAAAAGTAGAATTTTGTTATCACCCACAGATTTAAAAAAAAACTCAACAAACTTTTAAATAATGATTATCACAAGTGTTTAAAGTGCTTTGTTTTTATGTTCCTGCCAATTTTATTTGACTTATTTATTATTTATGTTTTAAATAAACTAAATTACATTTAAAAATAGAATATAGCAATCCATCGCTATCATTTCTGTTTGAAACATTTGTACAGAAAGATAGATATTCTATGGGGATAATGTAGTCATATCCAAGAAGACCATTGGGAAGACCTAGACGAAGATAGGAGGAAAACATTACAATGGACCTGAAAGGCCTATAGTGTAATGAGGTGGATTGGATAGAGCTAGGTCAAGATATAGATAGGGTGTAATGAGGTGAATGGATAGAGCTAGCTCATAATAGGGATAGAATGCAATGAGGTGGACTGGATATAATTGGCTCAGAATAGGGATAGATTGTAATGAAATGGACTGGATAGAGATATATCAGGATAGGGATATAATGCAATGAAATGAATGGGTAGAGCTAGTTCAGGATGGGGATAGAATGCAATGAGGTAGACTGGATGGAGCTAGCTCAAGATAGGGATAGAGCGTAATGAGGTGGAATGGTTAGAGCTTGCTCAAAATAGGGATCGGTTGCGTATTTTGGTAAGTTGTGCAATAATCTTTCGAGTTTATAATATACCATAGATTAAGTAGCTAATGTGTTCAGGTAGTGAGTCAGATGAAAGATATTTTAGAGAATCTGAGCAGGTAGCCAATGGTCTATACCTAAACAAATTCAAACCAGTAACTTTTTAATTGATTAGTGAAGTGTTGATTAGTTAAGTGGAACTGATTAGTTACAACTTGCTACTTACTGTCAAGAGTTGGGAAAGCTTTGTCATAGCCTTTCCCCCCTCAGCTTGGCAGTTAATTAATATAGATTCCATATGGCTACAACCGTTACGCCCATCTACAAATTTTTGGTGGCCTTACTAAAACAACTATTAGTTTCAACAACTCAGTGTGCTTACATTAGTAGTTGTGTTAGTACTGGGTTTCAAAATGGCTCAAAAGTGTGAATATAATGTGAACTGTTTTTATTACATGTGTGATGACTACTATAGAATCTTATTAAAAGACTAAAACTCTATAAATTAAGAAATCATATGAGCTCTACTTTGGGTATAAAATAGGTGACCAGGATAAACGTTGAGCAACTCACATTGTCTGTAGCAATTGAACAGTGTATTTGAGAGGATGGTTGAAAGATACTCGGAACTTTATATCGTTTGATGTACTAATGATCTGGCGAGAATGAAATATCATTTGACAAATTGTTACTTACAAATTGTTACTTCTGTTTAACTAAGATATATGGAGTATCCTTGAAACATAAAGATAATATACAATATCCATCAGTGGCTTACACCATCAGCCTGGTGTTTCACAGTCAAGACCTGCAAGTTCTTAAACCACTCGGAACATAAAACCATGGCTGATGACAACAATAGGGATGAGCTGGTTTCTGGAAAGAGGACAAGAGATTGAGACTTTTAGCCATCTACATCAATTTAACCTCATATTATCTCTCAAGGTGAGCTCATTGAGTTAGTTAGGGACTTGAACTCTTCTAAGAGTAAAGCTGAATTTTTGGGATCACGATTTCAAGCCTGCTGCAAAAGAATACAAATGGTTCAAAATTTCACCACAGACAAATTAAATCCCTAAGTTTTTGTTTCATATGATGATATGGTTTACTGTAGAGATATCGATATGTTCATTACTATAGTAGCACTAGATCACCATACCTATGAGTGGTGACTTCTCATTTGTTCATCAAATCATAATTTACAAGCATTTCTTCACAAAGGTACTAAACATTTCTCAATACTTTTTTCACCACCACGTTTTACTACCCATTCGGGTGATACGCTTCCTTACCAATTGCTTACGCATTGCATACGAAGGAAACTAACGAAAACATGAACAATCCAATCGACAAAATAATTTACAACATGCGTTGTTTGAACAAAGTAGCGACTTAGAAAATATAGCAATCTTACCAGGCATGCAATTAGGATATGTAAAATATTGCTGCCTCAATATTCATGGATGGGATAGCCAAGCCAAGGGCAAGCACTCTTCAGTAAGACTTTGTAATAAATATCAGAAACTGACCCCAGTTCACAGATCAGACACATAGCCTACAGGTTAAACAGGCTGCGTTAATTGGTAGAACCTGAGTCCTTCAACACTGGGATCGCTACGCGTAGTCTCAAGTGACAACATTGCTTTCAAGCAGGAGTTTATAAAAGAAAAAAAGTTCACTTTATAGATGACTTAATAGACATCATAAAAAAATCCTTCTGGTGTCAATAAACAGGCTTTCACATATCTAGGCTTAGGTAGCGGCCCGATTTCCTTTCCCATAAATCAATCACTCAAACGAACCTATTCAGACTGCAAATTACAAAATATACAACATAGTATACAAGCGTCATTTTTTTAGTTCAAGTGAATGCTTGAAAATTGTTTAGTGGTAAACAATCTTAAAATACCGTCGACCAGAAGCTAGGGGGGGGATTCCCGACACCTGAAATATTGTGTTCAAACCACTACCCTTTTACAACTAATTATTTTAAAGTGGGCTGTTTTATTTGGAAATGCTTTTATCACCGAAAACTTAAACTAGCACTTCCAAGTGCCTTTGGACTCAACCTAGCTCAAGGAGCCCAATGAACCTCCCGTAAGGCTGAGTGTCTGGTGTATGTGTACCTTATCTGTGCCCTACGGGGAAATAATGTCGTACGTGATCCTTTAGTTGATGTTGCAAGAGTAGTTTTACCACCACTTCATATAAAACTTGTCTTGATTAAAAAAACTTTTTATTATTATAACTACAGCTAAAATTCCTCCGTTTGAGGGAGCCGTAAAAATAAACGAAGGGATTTTTAGATAATGAAACTTATCACAGATAAAATATTTGTTCTAATCCGAATAAAGTTGAACCAGAAGTGTAGACAGCATTCAAAGCTGTATCCAGCTATTTCTTGGAAAACAATGAAAAAGGCAACTAAGTTATTTGAAATAGTGGGTTGCATAATGTCACTAAAGATTTACTTTGTAGACTCACATTTGGATTTTTCCCCAACACTACAAATATACATTTTTATTAATTTCACATGCTTTGGTGGCCACATGATCTAAAGCCTTACTTTTGTAGTAGACTAGTGGACTACCGATGACAGGCTGATCGTGGCTCAAGTCCCAGTGGAGAACCTAAGTAGGTAGTAAGACATGGTGCTAAAATACACACACACACACACACACACACACACACATATATATATATGAGCTACGAATTTACCAAATTGCGCATATAGCTTGTTTGAACAAAAAGTAATACAAAATCCCTATACATTTACATCCTTAAAACTATGATAATACCATTAAAGTGTGATAAAACTTTCGGCATACAGTGCCGGGAGAACAAAGCTGTTCAAGCATGCGTGCTTAACAATTTGCATAGGAGTTAGGCACGTGGCACTACACATGTTATAATGGCAATCAATATGTGATGTAGGACCGTTAGTGATGATCCTCAAAATGTGTTCCCATTTATAGATGGACTGGTGTGTTGTTTAATATTAATGTAGTATGTTCTGCTGCCCTGCTTCAAAATGTCAAAGATGTGTAGTACCAAGCACCTAACTCCTATGCAACTTATTGTACACTCATGCTCGAACAGCTTTCATCTCCCGGTGCTGTACGCCAATACTTTGAACACAATTTAATGGTACTATCATAGTTTTCTGAATTTAAATGTATAGAGATTTGGCATACTTTTGGTTCAAACAAACTATATGTGAGGTTTGGGATAGGAGTTTCCAAACCCTTTATATAATCCAAGATATATGTTTTGTATCATGAATATACTTGGCTTGAATACCACCACCATGAGACAAACTAACAATCCTTTGGAGGACTAGTGTTAGTGAACATGGAAAGCAATATTGGACTGGCATGTAAAGGAATTGGGTGGAATTAGTTCGCTTGCTAGTACTTTGCCGCGTGTGTCTTGAATAATCGGTTTCGTCCAGATAGTCCAAGAGATTTATTTAATCTAGAAATTCCAAATGCACGGTTGGGATTTTTGGAAATCCCACCACTTATTTAATCAAAATATGGTGGTTTTAGTAAAAGTCAGTGGTGTGGGTATTAAATATGACGTAATAAATATTGCCACTGTGTTATATTTATATAGAGGCATTACAACAACCGTAACTTCTTACTGGTTAATCGTAGAAAGTTATTTTATTTAATTAGAGATAATTTAATAAAAAAATGTTTACTATGTCAAAGTTTTAGGTAACGTATAATATTTTGCCGTTTTTAATATCAAACTTAAAAAATTGTTATTTTTACCACTACATGCATTTGCCAGTACATACATCCCACTCGATGCTAGTAAATAGCGAGCACTTCACAACAACAAATGGATACAATGAGTTCATTTATTGGATCAGTTGATCATAGCATTATAAATCATTACAATCAATGTTTTTCTAAAATATTAAATGACTATATTGGAGCCGTTAATACTACAACTAAATATTCAACAACAACCCTTCACTTGAATGATCAATTATACTAGTAACATCCCAAAAAATTTGGACAAGGAATATTTAAACTATAAAATAAAAAATTGATTGATAGAAAGTGAAATAATTGACTAGATACTTGTTTGTGAAACTTCCACATATAAAAACTGATGACAATATAAATACAACATGAACAATATTAAAATTAAAATTGAGCTATAGCCAAACGACATAGTTCCACAAAATTACAATAGGTGTTTGGATTAATATTAAGAACTTGATATCCGAGTAAAATGTTTTTAAAAATGGATGTGTTAATTATCAAAAAGACCTTACCTTCTTCATATTGGGATTGATCGGGGATAACATTTTAATCAAAATATGGAGGTAAGATTGATAGTTTGGTTGTGTTTCATAATAAATAATAATATAGTAAATTCTCGTTTTCCCATTTTATTTCTACTATTTGATTAGTTATAATGTCAGTTTTTTTGTTAATGTCTCTACGTCTCTCAATCTTAGTCGAGTCTTTGAATCTTTTGGATGTAACTTTACTATAACTTAATCCTTAATATTTACCCATTGGTTTGTCTCAGACCTGGTGATGGCGTAATTCGCCGAAACATGTCGTCACCCAGCCAAGAGTTGCAACACATTTTTTAAGGAGAGTAATCAAAACATCACAGTCAAGGAACGTCACTTAAATTCAGTTTCTCTAATTAATATTTTTCTTTTATTACACTTCTTTTATAGCAACCAATAACTTATATTTATAAACAACATGCATGTATTCAACATATCATAACTGATTAAGAATAACCTGGATGACACATCTGTTATTACAACAATTCTTTAATTAATCTTTTAGATAGTCAACACATGCATTTTTGAAACCATTTGATTCAGATATCAAGTTCTTAATATGAATACAAACAAGTATTATATTTTTGTGGAACTATGTTGTTGGTTATATCTCAATTTTAATTTTAATATGTTTCATGTTGTATTTATATTTTCAGCAATTTTTTTATATGTGGAAGTTTCACAAATTAAGTATCTAGTCAGTTAGTTAACTTTCTACCAATCGCCTTTCTTATTGTTATTGTTGAAATATTCCTTGTCAACATTTTTTGGGATGATACTGGTATAATTGGTCGTTCAAGTGATGGGTTGCTGTTGAATATTCTCGTACAGATCTAATGTTTTACCTATTTATGGAAATTAATTTTGTTTTTTAACAATCTTTGAGGTGATATTTTTGGAATGTTATTATGTCTGTCTTAATTGATTTAATTTCTTGAGTTTACCATTTCTCTTTGAAAAAATTAATTCCTTGTTATATTCCTAATTATATTGTTTAATTGACTAAAGAAGTGTACCAATAAATTTAATTGCTGTTCTACATAAGTACGTTCTTTTTATTATAAATCTCGTATTTCTCCTTACTACAAATAAAATGAAAATAACTAAAAATAAATGGTACGGCGCACCGCACAGACTTTCTCTCTCTTTCTATAAACTCGTAATATTTCTGAACGGAATATTGTACATTGTATCATCACCACTCCACATAAGAACACGCATAAAATAATATACAATGATATA